>JARACY010001538.1:0-56329 GCA_029255725.1 Scrobipalpa atriplicella
TTTTTTTTTTTTAAAAGTGTTCAGGCACTCATTTTAAAAGACAAGGAAAATATGACTATGCTACCGGTTTAAAAAGTTTATGAATTCTAAATTTAAAACGGTGCAGGCGTTGGTAGCAAACTGGCCATAAAGAGTTTATTCTTTGTTTGCTCTCCCGCCCTTGTAAGCTATTCTGCAAACTAATATCAGTGTTTGAATTAGAGATTTTCCTTTTTTTTTTATACATTACTCGTTACCTTAACGGTTTTGAACAACGTCTTTCAGTAACTCGCCAATGGATGTGCCTCAATATTTTTTCATTGATTCGAGCCATTTCAAAAGAATAACTCTCGTGTATATCTTTTGTGTAACATCCTGCCTTTTCAGTCGAACCTTTTTAAATAAGAAATTTATAATGTTAACTTTCGGGCATGACCAGTAGCCGCCTAATTGTGAATTATGGGCGTTACTTTTATTCTTTTTTTGAATCGCTTCCTGGCCGATGTTGACCTTTATTCCTTTTTTTTTATAGATCTGGATTATTTATTACTCCGATTTAGTTTTTTCCGATGTTTTTTGTTAGACTAATCATTTGTAACAACGTTTTAATGTGTCTTGTTTACAATAGGGCGGATGTTTGTAAAGAAATTCGGATGCTTGGACAGGAAACGAAATTATATCGCGGATAAATATTAAAATAGTTTGGATTCCTTACAAAATTTATTGATGTTGTAGGGTTTTAGAGAGGTATCTCTGTAATTGTTTGAAATATATAAACTCATATTTACATATGAACTTTTGGACTGGACGAGACAGAACCTTTAAACTTGTTACATATTTCTAAACACGAAAAAACCGTTAATATCCTTTTTCTTTTTCTTTGTAGTAGTATTTTAAAAACTATTTGATGGCTCCTAGTGACTTAGGGCAAATCCTTGAAATCATTATTAGTTATTACTAAGATCTAATTATATATTTTACTCATGTTATACTCCCTACACAGTTCATAAACAGCCAAGAAATACGTTGGTACACGTATTTTTACACGCGAAAAGATCGGCAAAGGTCCGTTGACGTAAATCCTCGCGTCCCTTAAAAAGAAAAAATAAATTTCTCGATTGTAAAGATAAAAAAAAAGAATAAAAAGTGGAGTCGATGGATTAAAGAGCACGCTCCATTGCCGATTATAATTTTCGCCAGAAAAGAATTGCTGCGTTGTATTTTTATCCTTTTTTTTGTAGCCAGGTGGGTTCGCCAAAATACTTTATAATTGGGACGTCTAAGGTACATCGCGACCCTTAAGGTATCATTGAAAGGGTAGCTAGGTATTGTGCATTGTTGGAAGATTTTGCCAGTGGGGGGTAAATATTTCGATACTCTGTGCTCTGTGCTATGTATACTTTGTTGTATGATGTAGGGAAGTACCTACCTACCTACATGAAATGAGAAAGTAGGCAACATGTACATCATTTTTTTGTAGTGTAGAGTTTAACGATTGTAATTTGACTTGCTCGCCTCGTAAAAAATATATAACAATGGCGAATGATTTCAGGATGTCTATGCTAATTCGTTGGCTTTTTTCAGATCATTGACTATCTACCTGCTCCGTTAGAGATTCAATACAATACTTTTTAGGAAATAGTTACTTATCAACAAAATATTAACGATTACTTTTTTTGATGGACTCTTAGAAAACGCTTTTAAAGTTCTCACCGTAATAATTATCCATACCAGCCATTATTGTTTTCTTTAAATTGAAAGGGTGGTACCTACCTACAGACAAAACACTCGATTTAATAGATTAGAAGCTTCCATGATGACAGATCCTTTGTGTGGACAGTAAAATGGCGGCGTCTGTCCGCCACGTGGCGATATATGACCGCGAAGTGGTGTACAAATTGAGGGCCGATGTATACTTGCCGTGTGATGCTGGGTTAGAATAGTATTATCCTATCTTCTACCGAAAGTGACGTAAACCTTGACTAGGGGTTGAATGGGAAGTTTCTATAAAAGGTTACTTACGGTAGGTTACGTACTAAGGTTAAATACTTCAGCGTTAAAGGAAAGCCTTATGCTTGTTTCCAATCTTGGTAAAATGGTCTGATTGTGGCTAATTTATTATACTTATTCTGCTATCGGTTCGTGGTGAGCATATGACTTAACTAAACCTTAATTAAAATTGTGTTGCCGTCCTTTTCTGTTCTCTCAGGATAGAAAATAACAGGTGACCATTTTAGTCAAGATTTTGTGATTTTGTGCGATTACGAATTGATACCGTTGCTGTCTCCTTCTTTCACTTGATTCCACCAGATTATGAAGAAAGCGCGCCAAATACCATAATTTCATTAATTCATCGGCTTCCTGCCATTGTTTAGGAAAAAGGAATCCTTTTACTTGTTATTTATTTAGAAACAAATATTGTAACTTATAATTATACCATGAAGCAGGCAGATAAGCCACTATCCATATTGGTTTCCTAATTTCCTTACTTCCATAACCCACTTGATTTCACAGATTATAAAGAAAGCGCGCCAAATACCATAATCATTTATACATCGGCTTCCTATCATGCATTGTTTAGGCAAAGGACGTGCGTCACGTGCTGTCCACGTGCCGTTTGCAAATTGAGTGCTCCAATTACTGAGGGGCATTTCGATATTAAATGTTGTGAGGGTGAATGTACCCAAAAACTATAACTTTTCGATCAACTGTGAAGTGCATGCAAACCCTACGCAAAGCGAAAAATAATTCTTGTTTAGCACAGGTATGTATGTATAATGAGAATCGATAAAATTCTTCATTCCGAAAGCTAAAGTCCTAAAATATTGGTGTGGTTTGCAAACTCGTTTTTCTAATATAAAAGATAAAAGCCGCCAAATTGAAGAGTCTAGTAGCGCATAATCGAATAATCGAGAGTTGGTTACATCAAAGCATTCTCGGTTTAATTCGATAACTCGCACGCGGCATCGGGCTAGGGAGGTGCTAAGTCGATACGTCAGTGGTTCTGTAGCATATGGGTGACTGAACTTCATGGTATGGTAGTTTCAAATATCACAACATAACTAATCTAAGTCTGTCTATACCTGGACATACTGGATAAACTCCAGGTTTTCGGTCTGTTGCAATTTAGGTGATGGGCTGAACTGAAATGAAAATTACCCAACAGATTTTCCTAAATGAAAATGAATGAAAGAATTTTGCGTCACCCGTAGCGAAGACTATGTTTTCCATTGATTCTTTGCCTACCCCATAATCGATACAGCCGTGATTTTAATTCTTCAATTAAAAGGTCCTATTAGGATAGGACTTAGTTCTACACAGAAATATACCTACCATTGGTTTTGATTTTCAGAAAAAGAGTATATTTTGTAGAGCTTTTCTTCGTTAACAATATAAATAAATTGTGTTCGAAATAACATAAAAAAACAGTTCATATTATAATAAAATTTTCAACAATCAAATCAGTTCTAAGTCAACAAGTTCAATTTTAAAATAAATTATCAATGTTAAAATTCCTTAAATTAAATTCAAATATTAACAATGTAGAGTTAGTTACCCACCTACACAAATTACCTCCAGCGCGCAATTTAAAAAAGTATGTCAAAATGTATTTTATCATTCCCAATATCGAAATTACGTAATCAGCAAACCGAGATCAAAGAACGAGTCCAAAAATTATTTCATGCGAGAATAATGTAATAAATTTACTTTTCGGTTGGAATCTAACATGGCGACAAATTGAATCCCCATTTCCGCGGGTCCGATGAAACTCCTTTTGAAATTTACAAAATTCAATTTCTTATACGCTCAGCACAAATCAGACCTGCGTACTATAAAGAACCTAGCGAAAGTATAAAGTGAGTGTTCGTTGTTCAGGTAAGCCCACCTTCTTCCTATATATAACACCACCGCCGTTTTAAAGTAGGTAGGTACGTTGTACTACAACAGCCAAGTAGGTACTAAATTATTTTACGTTTAAAATGCATACTGAACTTTCAGACATTTATAAACGTAATGGACAATGGTATGGATTGATTAATGAAAAACTTACACAACGATCATGATACCATTATTTATTGGCGGACCCCTTCGTTATTTACAATATATTTTAGTTATTTTTTATTTTTAGTTACTACAAAAGTTTAAACTGTCAAAATGTACTATTTCAAGCAAAAAAATCAATTTTAAATTTTATAGACTTGCCAGAATCATCCACGACCGGAAATTTCCGAACACTCAAATTCGAATTTGGAACCCACCCCTCGAATATGGAAAATTAACTTTTTCCTATAAAACCAAAAACAAATGGGCAAATGACGTTTCCGTGTAAAGCCTGGAGGTGCAAATTCGGCTTGTTTGGTAATTTTCTCACTTTTTATGGTTCCGTGGAAATTAACGAAGAAAAGCTCTACAAAATATACTCTTTTTCTGAAAATCAAAACCAATGGTAGGTATATTTCTGTGTAGAACTAAGTCCTATCCTAATAGGACCTTTTAATTGAAGAATTAAAATCACGGCTGTATCGATTATGGGGTAGGCAAAGAATCAATGGAAAACATAGTCTTCGCTACGGGTGACGCAAAATTCTTTCATTCATTTTCATTTAGGAAAATCTGTTGGGTAATTTTCATTTCAGTTCAGCCCATCACCTAAATTGCAACAGACCGAAAACCTGGAGTTTATCCAGTATGTCCAGGTATAGACAGACTTAGATTAGTTATGTTGTGATATTTGAAACTACCATACCATGAAGTTCAGTCACCCATATGCTACAGAACCACTGACGTATCGACTTAGCACCTCCCTAGCCCGATGCCGCGTGCGAGTTATCGAATTAAACCGAGAATGCTTTGATGTAACCAACTCTCGATTATTCGATTATGCGCTACTAGACTCTTCAATTTGGCGGCTTTTATCTTTTATATTAGAAAAACGAGTTTGCAAACCACACCAATATTTTAGGACTTTAGCTTTCGGAATGAAGAATTTTATCGATTCTCATTATACATACATACCTGTGCTAAACAAGAATTATTTTTCGCTTTGCGTAGGGTTTGCATGCACTTCACAGTTGATCGAAAAGTTATAGTTTTTGGGTACATTCACCCTCACAACATTTAATATCGAAATGCCCCTCAGTAATTGGAGCACTCAATTTGCAAACGGCACGTGGACAGCACGTGACGCACGTCCTTTGCCTAAACAATGCATGATAGGAAGCCGATGTATAAATGATTATGGTATTTGGCGCGCTTTCTTTATAATCTGTGAAATCAAGTGGGTTATGGAAGTAAGGAAATTAGGAAACCAATATGGATAGTGGCTTATCTGCCTGCTTCATGGTATAATTATAAGTTACAATATTTGTTTCTAAATAAATAACAAGTAAAAGGATTCCTTTTTCCTAAACAATGGCAGGAAGCCGATGAATTAATGAAATTATGGTATTTGGCGCGCTTTCTTCATAATCTGGTGGAATCAAGTGAAAGAAGGAGACAGCAACGGTATCAATTCGTAATCGCACAAAATCACAAAATCTTGACTAAAATGGTCACCTGTTATTTTCTATCCTGAGAGAACAGAAAAGGACGGCAACACAATTTTAATTAAGGTTTAGTTAAGTCATATGCTCACCACGAACCGATAGCAGAATAAGTATAATAAATTAGCCACAATCAGACCATTTTACCAAGATTGGAAACAAGCATAAGGCTTTCCTTTAACGCTGAAGTATTTAACCTTAGTACGTAACCTACCGTAAGTAACCTTTTATAGAAACTTCCCATTCAACCCCTAGTCAAGGTTTACGTCACTTTCGGTAGAAGATAGGATAATACTATTCTAACCCAGCATCACACGGCAAGTATACATCGGCCCTCAATTTGTACACCACTTCGCGGTCATATATCGCCACGTGGCGGACAGACGCCGCCATTTTACTGTCCACACAAAGGATCTGTCATCATGGAAGCTTCTAATCTATTAAATCGAGTGTTTTGTCTGTAGGTAGGTACCACCCTTTCAATTTAAAGAAAACAATAATGGCTGGTATGGATAATTATTACGGTGAGAACTTTAAAAGCGTTTTCTAAGAGTCCATCAAAAAAAGTAATCGTTAATATTTTGTTGATAAGTAACTATTTCCTAAAAAGTATTGTATTGAATCTCTAACGGAGCAGGTAGATAGTCAATGATCTGAAAAAAGCCAACGAATTAGCATAGACATCCTGAAATCATTCGCCATTGTTATATATTTTTTACGAGGCGAGCAAGTCAAATTACAATCGTTAAACTCTACACTACAAAAAAATGATGTACATGTTGCCTACTTTCTCATTTCATGTAGGTAGGTAGGTACTTCCCTACATCATACAACAAAGTATACATAGCACAGAGCACAGAGTATCGAAATATTTACCCCCCACTGGCAAAATCTTCCAACAATGCACAATACCTAGCTACCCTTTCAATGATACCTTAAGGGTCGCGATGTACCTTAGACGTCCCAATTATAAAGTATTTTGGCGAACCCACCTGGCTACAAAAAAAAGGATAAAAAATACAACGCAGCAATTCTTTTCTGGCGAAAATTATAATCGGCAATGGAGCGTGCTCTTTAATCCATCGACTCCACTTTTTATTCTTTTTTTTTATCTTTACAATCGAGAAATTTATTTTTTCTTTTTTAAGGGACGCGAGGATTTACGTCAACGGACCTTTGCCGATCTTTTCGCGTGTAAAAATACGTGTACCAACGTATTTCTTGGCTGTTTATGAACTGTGTAGGGAGTATAACATGAGTAAAATATATAATTAGATCTTAGTAATAACTAATAATGATTTCAAGGATTTGCCCTAAGTCACTAGGAGCCATCAAATAGTTTTTAAAATACTACTACAAAGAAAAAGAAAAAGGATATTAACGGTTTTTTCGTGTTTAGAAATATGTAACAAGTTTAAAGGTTCTGTCTCGTCCAGTCCAAAAGTTCATATGTAAATATGAGTTTATATATTTCAAACAATTACAGAGATACCTCTCTAAAACCCTACAACATCAATAAATTTTGTAAGGAATCCAAACTATTTTAATATTTATCCGCGATATAATTTCGTTTCCTGTCCAAGCATCCGAATTTCTTTACAAACATCCGCCCTATTGTAAACAAGACACATTAAAACGTTGTTACAAATGATTAGTCTAACAAAAAACATCGGAAAAAACTAAATCGGAGTAATAAATAATCCAGATCTATAAAAAAAAAGGAATAAAGGTCAACATCGGCCAGGAAGCGATTCAAAAAAAGAATAAAAGTAACGCCCATAATTCACAATTAGGCGGCTACTGGTCATGCCCGAAAGTTAACATTATAAATTTCTTATTTAAAAAGGTTCGACTGAAAAGGCAGGATGTTACACAAAAGATATACACGAGAGTTATTCTTTTGAAATGGCTCGAATCAATGAAAAAATATTGAGGCACATCCATTGGCGAGTTACTGAAAGACGTTGTTCAAAACCGTTAAGGTAACGAGTAATGTATAAAAAAAAAAGGAAAATCTCTAATTCAAACACTGATATTAGTTTGCAGAATAGCTTACAAGGGCGGGAGAGCAAACAAAGAATAAACTCTTTATGGCCAGTTTGCTACCAACGCCTGCACCGTTTTAAATTTAGAATTCATAAACTTTTTAAACCGGTAGCATAGTCATATTTTCCTTGTCTTTTAAAATGAGTGCCTGAACACTTTTAAAATAAATTCTCTACTAAATAACTCTATACTTCTTGATGCATGTTTTTCAGCCTCATTGCAACAACAAAACAAGTAAAAGGTGTTTGAATTTAGAATTAAGTTTTGTTTAAAAAAAAAAACTGCTAGTTTTTTTGTTGATATCTTTTGCCTTCCCACAAATAATTTTAAACAAATTAATTACGATTTATAATTAACCATTTTGTTTCTTCCCATCAAAATTGCCTAACCCAAGATAGGACTATCTTTGGAAACATGATACGTCATAACATAAATAAAGCATCCATTAGTACTCTCCCGAAGGACCAACGGTCGTGGGTCGTCTGATTACTTGTTGTTTACTTACTAGCTTAGATTTCCCCCCTAGGGAGGTAATGTTGGTTGTATGGCTTTAGGTTTTTGCTTTGCGATTAGAATATCTAATGCGCGTAGCAAATTGTTTCTAGTTACTTCAGGTAGGTATACATAAAAGTTATACATACAGTCACGTTTTTATCCCTAATGGGGTAGGCAGAGCAGCGTAAATGACCTAAACAAAGTACGTCCCGCTCCGTCTGACAATTTTTGAGGGTGATTCCAGATAGGATATTGCCTTCCATGCTGGACTGAGAGTGATAGAAAAACATAGAATGTGCCAGCTGCATCCCCTCCTGGGCGTGCTGTAAAAATCAGAGGGTTTTAGTATTGTAATTTGGGCGTAGGCTGACTGACTGAAAAGCTCACTACCTAACTAATTAAAATTAAAAGAATCAAAAGAAAAGTTGTTCTTCGATTCATAAAACAAAAATTTATTATTACAACAAACAACCATTAAAATATTTTATTCCCCGACTTGCTCGAGTACGATTTCTTTCAGTTTTCTCCTGTCTATCTTCGTCGTTGGGGTCAACGGCAGTTCCTTCAAGAAAATAACCCCTCCTCTCAGCTGTTTCCAGTCTTCCAGTTTACCTATAAAAATAATAGGGACATTTGTTAGTACCACCGGTTATTATTG
This sequence comes from Scrobipalpa atriplicella, assembly GCA_029255725.1. Lineage (NCBI taxonomy): Eukaryota > Metazoa > Arthropoda > Insecta > Lepidoptera > Gelechiidae > Scrobipalpa > Scrobipalpa atriplicella. The sequence continues at coordinate 8,722 of JARACY010001538.1, forward strand.
GATTTGGGCGGCCTTAGGCCCGTATTTATAATCAGCTCTCAAGAGTGACAGCGAGTTTGAGGTCGTATCAGAAATGCCATTCCAGTACAAAATTACCTGTCAAATCCGCACTCAATATTGCTCTCAATCTTGAGATCGCTTTATAAATACGAGCCTTAGTGTTTGTGAGTTTGACAGGCGCGCAATTCTGTACGCACAACAAGTGGCGGTCGTGAGAACAGATTAGGCACATGAATGACTTTCCTTAAGGACCATGATATGAAAAATGAGTATACCTTTCACCAGGTCTTTAATGTCCTCAGTGGTGAGCTCGCAGCCAGGGCGTCTCACCACACAAGCGACGGGTAAGCTGATGCAGGAGTAGTCCGGAATATCAGATACTGCCACGTCAAACACGCCAGGGTGACTGCGGATCGTCACCTCCAGTTCTGCTGGCGAAATCTGGAAAGGATTTAAAAAAAGAAACTATATTTAAAAAAAAACGCATTTAAATAAGTATAATAAACACTTTTTTCAAATAATATTAGTTAAGGGGCTACCCTGAGCCAGGTGGCGCTCTCATCAGTCAAAAAATCATTACTCACTGAAAAAGCAATTAATCGAAAATCCGGTAATCCAGATTGAAATAAAAGCAAAGAAGATAATTTAGAACATCATAAAGTTGCAATTCATAGTTCCTGGTAGTAACGAAAATTTGCGAAAAACGGCCACTTTTAGCACTTTTGGTATCTGTAACTGCTTTAAACACTGAATCATGAATTTATAGTGCTTAAAACAAACTTCAGTACCTATTCTTTAATCTGGTTTACCGGATTTTCGATTCATTGCGTTTTCAGTGAGTAATGATTTTTTTAACTGATGAGGGTGCTGGCGGCAGCGGGGATCCCCTTAATATTTTTAAAGTTATGTATTTGCTCCCTGGCTGTGTTCACAACCAAGTTTTTGCGGTGTTTTTTTTGTTGAATAGACGTAGAAAAGAGGCACGGAAGTGCATCCGCCAAGTCGACCGAACAGGCACAGAAGTAGGTACTACCAATCCTCTTTTCGAACGAATTCAGAATATTTTTTAACTAAGTGAAACGTTGAAATAATACTCGTATTTACCAGATAGTCCCTGTATCTTATAAGTGACTTGATTCTGTCCACGAAATAGAAATTCCACTGGTCGTCTCGGTAAAATATGTCACCAGTCTTGAACCAGCCGTCGTCAGTCAGAGCCGCTTTAGTCGCTTCTGGGTTGTTGTAGTATCCCTAAAATAACAGAATTCAGTTCAGGATAGCATCAATCAACCTTTTATACTTATAAAAGCCCTCTTGTGATAATTTTAGGATTTCTAGGGAATGGCAAGCAGTGGTTCCTGCGATCACTAATATTATAACTCCTAGGCTCGTATTTATAAAGCGATCTCAAGATTGAGAGCAATATTAAGTATGGATTTGACAGGTAGTTTTGTACTGAAATGACATTTCTGATACGAACTCAAACTCGCTGTCACTCTTGAGAGCTGATTATAAATACGGGCCCTACTGTGTTTGCCAGGTGAAGGATAGTTTTGGCTACTCTTAATATTGTTATAGACAGATAGAGAGACTCTAAGAGGATGGTAATTGGTGTGGGATCTTCAGTTCCTTAAGGTCAATGTGGGGAAGTCCGGCATACTTCATCATACAGGGTAAGACCGGCACACCGTCACAAAAAATGGCTGTTTTCTTTTTTTTTTAGCCTCATAATGCTACTAGCGCCATGTGATTTGAACTAACACCACAATACTGGTTTTATCGACCACAAAGTAATCCGCGCTCTTATTTTAATGCTGAAGTTATAGTTGACGGAGTTGCCCTGTAGACGGAATTCCCCACATTGACCTTATTCGTTTTTATTTGCTATTTTATAAGAGTTATTTTACTTACCTTAGTAACGCCCGGACCTTTTACCCATAATTCCCCAGATTTATTGCTTTCAGTTATATCACCTTGAGTATCGACATTTATAAGCTGAAACAACAAGCAAGACACTAAAGTATAAAGATAATTTATGTAATAAAAAATATAAGGTAATATTTACGAAGATACAGAATATGATTATGATAACTGACTAATTATATATTCTGTGTAACTGATTAGATTACCACAGCGGATTAGCCATAAGACTAGGTGAGAAGAGGTACCAATTCTAATTAAGTAATAAATAATGATAATAATAGAAGAATAACAATAGAAAGATAGTGTTTTAACAGTTTTTAGTGGTTTCAGGGTCATTTGGAGGTATTGTGTTAATAAAAATATTATTAATAAGAGCAGACAGTCGGGTAAAAAGATATAAGAGCTAATGGGGATTGTGACAAAAATTGGAAACTTTAGCTGTATGAAAAAATAAAGTAAAAGACGATATAATAAAATGATTAATTTCAACTTCCATGCTGGACTGGGAGTGATGGAAAAACATAGAATGTGCCAGCTGCATCTCCTCCCGGGCATGCTGTAAAAATCAGCTAAGGGATTCAAGGGTTTCAGTATTGTAATTTAGGCGATGGGCTGACAACCTGTCACTATAGCAATATACAGATCCATCTGGAATAACCCTCAACATTTGTCAGACGTGGCGGAACGACCTATGTTTAGATCGTTTACGCTCTGCCTACCCCATTAGGGATAAAGGCGTGATTGCCTTAATGATTATATATATATATATTAATTTCAAGAGCTTGTTCTACCTTTAACTTACTCGGTATTGAAAATTGGTTATCGGTTTTCCACAAGAGTCGATAGGAGACGTGCCTATTTGAAATACGAAGTAAGTGCCAGCCTCGGTAAATCCGTATGTACCGAATACTTCTGCATTTGGAACAAGTTGCTGTAAATAACAAAATAGTTGCTTAATTTTATTGGCAACCAATGGACTCGTCATGTATGTCGCAGATAGAACTGAGTAGCCAATGGAATAAATGCCTTTAAGGGGCTACTCTGAGCCAGGTGGCGCCCTCATCAGTCAAAAAATCATTACTCACTGAAAAAGCAATTAATCGAAAATCCGGTAAACCAGATTGAAATAAAAGCAAAGAAGATAATTTAGAACATCATAAAGTTGCGATTCATAGTTCCTGGTGGTAACAGAAGGAAAATTTGCGAGAAACGGCCACTTTTAGCACTTTTGGTATCTGTAACTGCTGTAAACACTGAATCATGAATTTATAGTGCTTAAAACAAACTTCAGTACCTATTCTTTAATCTGGTTTACCGGATTTTCGATTCATTGCGTTTTCAGTGAGTAATGATTTTTTTTACTGATGAGGGCGCTGGCGGCACCAGGGATCCCCTTAAGCTTAGAACGTCCAGATATGACATGATTTGTGATTAGAAAAGCTGGATGAAAAGAGCTGAATACCGAGATCAATCGCGCGTTTCGTGAGAGTTTACTACATCAAACATTGCCGAATCTTAAATGTGTGTATAAAAATAAAAAAGATAATTACTTTACTACGTCAAACATTTCTGTATCTAAGTGTAAATGTGTGTATGAAGATAAAAAAGATAATTACTTTACTACATCAAACATTGCCGATATAAATGTCAATGTGTGTATGAAGATAAAGCTAATTCAGTTATATTACCCTGACTTCTTTGACAAGATCCTTGGAAACGGGGCTGCCTCCGAAGTAGATGCACTCGAAGCAGGACAAGTCGCATTGCTCTCGGTCTCCAGGCTTGATGAGGTTGCTCATCATCGTTGTGCTGGTTACTAGAAATGATGGCTGCAACATATTTCTACATAAACATGTTGAATCAAATCGTTCCGAACAAATCCACATAAGCGCTGGAACAATCACGAGCGCCCCACCAAAGTCCGGCACCAAATAGCTTGCTTGACCGTCGACGTGTGGGAAATACGCGAATTAACTAATATAAGCTTATACCTGTCACTTTCTATCTTTGAATCGGATGGCAATAATTTTATTTGAGAGTATAGATTTAGTTAAGTCGGGATGGTTACGAATCGGGCCCGAGACTTTTATGTTAGTCCGTTCAATCTTTAAGGTTGCCTCTATCACTACTACTGATCTAGACTAGACTGCAGAGATAGTCATAGTCATAAGACATCGCAAATAAAATATGCATTGTCAGGACTCATTTAGCAATTTTTGAGACCAGCTGTCTCAAATAAAAGATTTAAAAAAGGATGGACAGAGGTGATTAGATCTATAACTATAAGACTTGGTTTGGCCAATATAAGAACTTCCACAACTACAATCTATCTTATACATTCCGCAGTTTTCTCCAGTCTACCCGTGATCATGATGCTTGTAACAGCATTGAAATATCGGGAACTCATCAAATATCTAAATCGCGGTAAGAAACCCGCAAAATATCTTATAGTTATAGTGAAAATAACCGCGACAGTTTAAAATTAGGTGATAAGATCGTCGAAGTATGTAGTAATTTGTGATAACAGAGATGATTTAAATACCTAATCATTCAGTTGTATCCACAAGTCTACAGTACAGTACCTTATAAGTGTTGATAATCCGGTGAACATTCTGCGTCGTAGGGACATCAGAAGACTGCACCCGGGTGTATCTCAGAATTGGAGACATGTTGAAGTTAACCATGCTTGATATCCACTGAAGCGGGGCAGTAATGAGAATCATGCGGGTTGGCATCGGGAAAGTCCAGCATCTGGACCTACATACATACATAAATCACGCCTTTATCCCTAACTAACGGGGTAGGCAGAGCGTCAACGACCCAAACAAAGTTCGTTCCGCCACGTCAGACAAGTTTTGAGGGTTGTTTAAGATAGATCTGTATATTGCTGTAGTGACAGGTTGTCAGCCCATCGACTAAACTACAACATACTGAAACCCTCGAATCCCTTAGCTGGTTTTTACAGCATGCCCGGGAGGAGATGCAGCTGGCACATTCTATGTTTTTCTATCGCTCCCAGTCCAGCATGGAAGCAAGTCTGGACCTTATAACAAAAATATGCAGTTTTGGTGATTCCAGAGGTACTGAAAATAATTTGACATGCTGGTTTACCACGTTTTTTAAAGATAATAATAATAGTCCTCCCAACCGATTTTCGGTGACGGCGGCTAATCTCCCAGAGAACGGCCAACTGCGCGGGACTAGTTTTTAGTGCCCAAGTGTTTGCGCAACACACAAGTGCACTCTCTATTCCTTCAATCTCTTAATCTGATGGGACAGACTGACTGACACGACCAGAGAGAAATCAGGCGCAGGACCGACTATTTACATGCCCATCCGACAGCATGGATCATCTTACTTTTCGGACAATCAGGTGATCAGCCTGTGTCCTATGTCCTAACCAAACTAGAAACAACAACACAAAGTCATTGTCCCCCGCCGGGATTCGAACCCGGGACCTCCGGGTCGTGAGCCCATGGCTCAGACCGCTAGACCACGGAGACAGTTTTAAAGATACAGAGTGATTGGGTAGATGGCTGCAAATCTCTCGTGATAGTCTACATCGCCTACAGCTCAGTCCATGTTTCTGAACAACTTATGCTCTGCGGCATTTGAAAAATCTAAAAAGAATTGAATGTACCGTAGAACAGGTTGTTCAAAAATTATTTTTTCTCAAACATGCATGAAAATAGTCTTAAATTCCTTATGCAAAATCATTACGCAAACTTTGACATTAACGGTTTCTCAAATTAAAAAAAAAAACTTTTCATAGAACTCGTCTTTTTCAAATTTCGAACAACAAAGCGCTCCGTCAAAGTACAAAACGCCATTCCTCCATGCCAAAACTCTCCAGCAAAGTCCAAAACGCCATGACTTCATGCCAAAACTTTTTTTTTAAGTACACTTGCGTTTAGTTTCAACCATTTGTGTTGACCTAGCACTCAGGCTGTACGCCATAGATTTTTTATTTATGTATTTCCTTGCATTAATTTGAGAAAAGCACTATGTAAACCTCGGCGGAAATAGCAATTGCCTGACTCGTATTATTGACTCGTCCGTCAATTGCTGGTTTTCCATGCCTCGACAACAATGTACTATTAATATTTACCACAGATGAGGTCCTGTAATTATGAAGTTTTTGTGAGTGAGGATAGTTTTCTTAGGTACACCAGTCGTTCCACTTGTTGACATCAAACAGGCAATAGTTGTCGCAGGATCAAAGTCTATTGGTCTGTAAGTAAGCAGAGCAATATTTACAGTGAAGTGAACATTTTGAAATTATTAAGCAACATATTCGTGGAAGAGATCTGACTCATAGTAGTAATGGAAATCATAAAGTATAATTTCATCATCATTCAGTTCCTGTCCACTGCTGGACAAAGGCCTCACCCAAAACGCGCCACAGAGCCCGGTGTTTAACTTTTCGCATCCAGTTTCTTACATACATACATACATATAATCACGCCTTTATCCCTAATGGGGTAGGCAGAGCGTAAACAACCTAAACATAGGTCGTTCCGCCACGTCTGACAAATTTTGAGGGTTATTCCAGATGGATCTGTATATTGCTATAGTGACAGGTTGTCAGCCCATCGCCTAAATTACAATACTGAAAGCCTCGAATCCCTTAGCTGACTTTAACAGCATGCCCGGCACATTCTATGTTTTTCTCTCACTCCCAGTCCAGCATAGAAGCAATTTTTGGAAGCAGTTTCTTCCCTACCAATATTGTAGATCATCGTTTCCTCTTGCAGGAGACAATGTTATCTTAAGTGGCCTTTATTCGAAAATACCACTTTTCACATTGTAGTACTTATTTTTCTTTTGTCTTGAAATTATAATCATGTGACAGTAGTTTAAACTTACTTGAAATCCTCAATGGAAGTATCATCTCCAGACTTCAGGAATTCAGAAAAAATGCAAAGACCTTTGCTTTCATCAAACGTGATAATGTCTGCTTTATGATTAATTTTTATAAGAGCATTTTGTATATCATTTATTTTAGAATCGTGACAAAAGATTAATTTTGGTTTGTCACAGTTCAGAATATTCGGCAGCTCATCTGAAAACGTATTCAAATCAAAGATGAAGCGTTGTAATGGTTTTGTAGTCATCAAGGTCAAGGTGAATAATCAATTCGCTTTTCTTAAAATTTTGGCATTTAGCTTAAAACTGAAAAAAAATGTCTCATTTTCCTAGCCTTTTTCTCGTATTTCAAAGGGTCGGCTACCTAATCTAGGGGATTGAACGAGGGTACTGGTTTTTACACAGAGCGACGCCATCTGACCTCCGCAACCCAGAAGGGAAACCAGACCCAATCCTAGATTAGGTTACACAACCTTTGAATTTCTTCGTAGGTGTGTGCAGGTTTCATCACGATGTTTTCCTTCACCGTAAAAGCGCCGAATAAACGTACATATGAATTCGAAAACCGAAAAACATGGTACGTGGTGGGATTCGAACCACGACCTCCTGCACAGAAGGCCGCGGCCCTATCCACAACACCATCCGGGCTTTGAAGTGAAAAAAAAATGTCTATTTATAGTTAATTAATTAAATTAGGTACGCCAAGTAGTGCCCCCGCCAAGTCTAGGGCGAAGCTAGCACGGCCGCTGGTACCTATTACACTTTTTGTCGCATTTTCGCACCCCTATTTATTGTTAATAATAATTACATTTAGAATAAACTTACCATCTTTAGCGTTTCTATCAACGGCTGTAAAAATGGCACCAAGATATAGAGCAGCGTAGTATACAATAGTGACGTCCAGATGATTTGGTGCCAACAAAGCTATGACATCTCCCTTCTGAATACCAGATTTCTTCATAGCAACAGCACATTTCACTGATCTTTCCAAAACTGAGCCGTTTGTTTCAGATTGGCCGGTGGCTGCATCTATCTGAATATGAGGAATTATACTTATTAATAATGGTTACGAATTATAACTAATAGACTAAACAGCAGAAATACAGAACTGGATCCTACAATAAAGGAGCCTGGTTATTGTTAACCAGCTACGGAAGGGCAAGACGAACTACCCTCCCCAAGGTGCAAAGAGTGATCTAAGGGATATGAAATATTATTGTGGCCGAGAATCTAACCAAACCCTTTACCTTATTGGGATTTTAGTATTGTGAATTGTCTACTTGAATACACAACTTCGTCGTAGGATTAGGCGCTTTTCCACTAGACGGCACGTCACCGGCAACGGCGACGGCACGATACCGTCGACGATATCGTAGGTGAGATAATGTATGAAAATCAATGAAATTATATGACACGCTTTTCCACTTGCCGGCACGGCACCGTCACGGCATGTCATCGATTCCCATAGATATTGTCACGTGATCGTCGCCGTGCCGTTGCCGTTGCCGTTGACGTGACGTCTAGTGGAAAAGAGACACTAACATAATACTGTGGTGCTTCTGCCATATATGGTCTGGGCAGAAAAAAACTGGATGGAAATGGCAAACTCCGTACCCTGGGTGAGAGAAAAACGACCTAAGTAGGTACCTGTAGAGTGAACTCCGGTGCATCTTTGAGCCCCTGCAGTATGAGCTTGCCGAGATGGTAGCGGTCGCAGGCGCGTCCTGACTCTGCCACCACGCGAGCTGACAACTCATCCATGTACCAATGCACAGAGTCATTCAAACGCTTCTCACTGTACATGTTTGATTCAAACTGTGGATTCAAACACAATGTAAAAAAACAACACTTTTATCTGGCGGCTATTTCACTATCTTAGATTTGTGGATATAAAACGCGTCTATCTAGTACAAAGAAGTTGAAAATCTAAATAAAATAAACAGGGAACATTATTTTATGAGCCAAGAACTTATGATTATGACATAGTAATGTTCTTTCCTCTTTATTTTATTTATGATAGTAAATTACTATACTATACCTACAATACAGATACAGTTCATTACCCAACGACAACTTCACACAAGCCTGACCGTCTAGTGATAATGCCGATAAGCTACTAAGCTATATCTTTTGTTGTCCAAATACAAATGTTAGGGCATAGTGTAAATAAACAGTTTATCTATTTGTAATGATCTATGCACTTTATTACAGACATTACTACATAGATTTCCAAGAAAACTTCAATCGTTTGAGGTGGTACTAGGTATGCACTTCTGCAGCCAACTGTACCTATAAAGCTTTTACAAAAATCAGTCATAATTTCAAATACTGTCCACTACTGTATGAAGTAGTTAAAAAAAATCGTGATCTCTATGCGTGAAATTTAGTTCCGTTTTATTGAATGAACGGTTTTTTTCATACATTTTTTTTTAATACAATTCAGTTTACAGTGTACACAGGTGTATTTGAGATAGATCGGTTTGTTTGTGCCTGTCTCTTGACATGCGTGTATGTTTCTTAGTTTGTTTGTTTGTTACTGTAACAGGATGGGACCATGTCAAATAAGTTGTGAATCCTGTCACTCAACAAGTTTTTCTGTTGTTGTCGTAACATGTGGAAAACCAAGGAAGTCACAAATTTCAGTAGCATGGTGTCGCTTTTAATATCACTTTTTGAAAAATAATTGCAATCTCCAAAACCCGTGAAGTTATTGCTTTATTTTAATAACACTTCTAACTATAAAAAAAAAATACATAGGTAAATACCATCCCAATGTTCTATAGCTATTTACAGAGGACAGCTTGGTCTCAAAATGCCATATTTCTTTTTACAAGAAGGAAAAAGAATGTCACCCCTATATAAATCCCATAATGACACATTAAAGACCCACCTGAATAGAATAATGATGGACACAAAATTAATAAACCGTATAAAATACTCGACATTCCATCATCCCATATCCCACGCAACTCTAAAACGAATAAAAAGTAAAAAGTTTCATATCCAGCCAGCAATGTTTAAAAAAATAATTAATAGAAAAAATATAATCCATATCCCTCGGGGATTACACGACAAACGCATTTCGGACGCGGCCACACTGAATTCGACGCTTCCAAATTTGAAATTTAAAATAAATTCAGTATGAGCAAGTTTATACGAATTTGGTAGGGTTCTGCGTGTTTCATATAACTATGAAGTTTTTCTTGAGCAAATCATAATATAAAATTAAAATAATATTCTGTAGAAGGTCATAGACGTAACAGGTTCAGGCAATCCATTCAAAACTCGAATTATATTTAACCAGCTTTCCGCCCTCAGTTTCACTCGTTTTAAATGAGTTTTCTCGTGGAAATAATAGTTTTCAAAATATTTGAACTATTATTAACAGAAAATCAAAATACACATAATACAGAACCCTAAAACGCCTCCAACAAAATCACAAACGCCGATCAACATTTCAAAATTGGAATTCGATTCAAAGGTGTGATTCGATCGATTCAAACACCACTATGACACTGAACGCAAGTGCTGCCACCTGTCGCGATCTAGCGTGTGAATTATCTATAGATCAATGATCTATATTTATCGTCGATAGGTGATTTGGCAATATTGACAATGGACTACTTGGGAAGCCGTGCGCTGCGTGATATAGATGGGTGGACAGATGACTTGACAATTATTGTCAGACATGTTTGACAATAGGTTCAATTGCGTGTGAAAATTGTAGGTAGTCTTCCAGAACTTTACGATTTTTATCGCGTTATGTGGACACAGTTTTAATTATTATTCATAGTAAATGCTGATTATTATACAATAGACGCATCCTCACTTGGCATCCTCATTATAATTATGAGGCTTGGTTGGTTTGGTTACTTTTGTACCAACATAAATGACACTTATAATTAGATTTAAATTGTTTAAAATATTTTTGACGATTATTTTTACAGTTATAAGACTGACATTTCTATGACATGTAATCTGATATTTGTTAAAATGTAATAAATAAATCTAAATCTAAAACTAAATAAGTAGGTACTTCATATCATCCCTTTGTTCTTTAATGTTGCTTAGTATAGCCACGTATAGCTTTCTCGCTTATAAATTATTTACTTATGTACTTTATAGCTAAATATTTCATTATTCACATATTTATATATTGCAGTCGAGCTAAAATTGCTTAAGTAAATGTTAACTTAATTAACCACTCGTAGTAGAGACACATTTATTACAAAAAAATAAAAACCTTACAGGGCCACAGCACGCAGCCCTCTCATGAACAGCATTTTTTTACATATTCAAGGAACCACTTACCACTACTTATTTACCTGCTTAAAATTACCCATAAAATGATGTCTCCCATTACATTTTTTACTTGAGAAATACGACACAGGTTATTTGAGGTTATTTAGCTTCGCGCACGTTTAAAAGGATTATTTCTTTGGCCGCCATGACACATGAGCGCGGGAGAAAAAGTAAAAAAATAAAATAAAAAACAAAATAATTGTTTGAGGATTAGCTGCCAGTGTCAAAGTGTTAAATATCGAACGCGCGTGGTGTCTGATTTGACGTGTACTGGCTGAAAAACGAAGTGGGTGACTTCAGCTATGCTATGCTCTACCTATACCAAAACAATGGGTACATTATAAATTTTAATTATTTTAAAATTACTATAGAACTGTAATTTCAAAATTTTGTCCCAACATAAAAGAACTTTATATTGTACAACCTTTCACATAAAAATATATACGCATAATGGACAAATAAGTATATAAAATCAATAAAATTATACTGGGTCTAAGGGACAGCTGATTAATTTAGCAGTGGACTGTAATTTTTATGCCAGTTTTTGTGTAGTAAATAAAATGCGTATTTACAACAAATATTTTACGTGTATTCTTTATGTCAAATGAGATTTTTAATGTTGTTACAAATTATTTTATCGATTAATGTCAAATTATAAATGTCAAATAAATACAATAAAATTTGACGTATAAATTACGGCAGTGGGCATGCTAGAGTCGTACACGATAAAATTAAATTCGATACAAAAAATATCAATTTGACAAGTGTGTCGCATTTCTGTAGAGATATGACAGTTCGATATTTGAAAAAAGAAAACTTATGTCGCCATGTTAGTTTGGGCGACACGATGGCTTAATGTTCAATGTTTTTCAACAAACGTATTTTATTATGATTGGATTCCATTATTAATTACATTTCGGGATTAGCCGATTAAAAATAGCTTAAATTAGATAACTGCAATATGGAATAACCACACACGATGAGATAAGCTACTTCTTATTCTTACCATAGCGCAATTTAAACACTGAACTACTATTATTACTAGCGTAAATTTAAATAATTACAGTTTAAAATAAAGAGTTAACAAAGTCACGTACTAATCGAATATTTTTTTAATCATTTAATTTTGAAACTGGACGTCGGAAATGTAGAGTTTTAACTTCCATCATGGACTTATTATCCTAGTTATGATTACAATTTCAATCCATTTCCTTTTAATTATTTTTAATATTGATAGTGCAAAATAATATTATAGGACATTTTCGTCCTTGATCCCCTAGTTGCAAATTTTCCACAGAGTTTTTAGGTCCGTCTGTTTTGCTTTACTTGTCAAAATGATCATTTACCTATGCTCCGAATTTATGATAAAAAGATAGCGCAAGTGTTTGTATGAATTTTTTTACTTAGGTATAAAAAAAAACGTCTATTCTACCAGATGAAGATGACAGACAGAGATGCCCAAACCTGCACAGTCATTCACAAAAACTCTACTGTTACCCAAACATGCTTCCAATTCCAAATTCCGAACCATTATCTCTAATATCAAAACGCATGTCCACAAACAATGACAATATTATTTGAAAAAAGAACAAACAATTCGGTTGCCTGCCAGTGCCATCGGGACCGAAATTAAAAAAACTAAACTTAAACTTGTAGCTGTAGACCGCGCGACGCGATCGAAGTTTGGAAATTAAACTAGACCGAGTCAGGGCTGCCAATTTTAAATTTAAAGTACTTTTAAAATGGATTAACATTGCAAATGCGGATTTAGTTTCACAAGTTTTCGAGAATCCTTCCTAATATTACAACAACCACCTAGACCATGATATTTATCTATGACCATGATGTGATGTGGGCCACTTTTACATATACTCGTACACACCACCCTTGGCAGATAGATCAGCGAGCGTATATTTTCGGGGAAAGCTTGCCTGGATGGTAGAGTACGAGCTCCTGGCAGACGGCGCACTCAAACATTTAAGTAGTTATAAATATCTTTATTTATTTACCTTTGTTATTTCTGTATAACTTATTAGAGCAGATGGACAAAAACATGATAAAAAAGTTACCTTCGCATTTATAGGAAATATAGGTAAATGTTTGAGTGCGCCGTCTCTGCCAGGACAGCACAGGAGTGATCGACAGCGAAGTGGCATCCCTGCGACAGCGAAGGGAAGTGCCGCATCACATCACAGTAACAAAAGCGCGCGAGTATAATATTTTGTGATGTTGGACAATGACAACTGTCTACTCTTCTTGATCGATAACTCCAATCGATTCATTTTGATCTGAAATTTATATTTTTTTACTGATTATGTGTGTTGTTTTTAATGACTCAGTTTAGTCGCCTTGGGTTGTGCTCTTTCCCGAGGTAGAAGGTTCGATTTCCGAAAAGGAAATGCTATAATAGGTAGATCCTAAACGTTAGCTGGTGGTGGTTAACATCTATTGCTACCACTTGTTCTAGTTTGGTTAGGACAACGCAGGCTCATGCTTCAGAGGCCACATTAAACTTAAGCCAGTCATAGTCATAATCGGTATTTTAGGTTTCCGTATTTTGATTAGAGAAGGGCCGTGTGCAAATGGGAACGTGTTCAGACAGACAGACCTAGGTCTAGGTTTTAATCAGTTTATTAATAAAACAATAACTTTGAATTATTCAAACAATTTATTAAGAACAAAAAAATAAACAAAAACACGCCTAGAAATATACTTAGGTAAATTAGTAAAACAGTCCGGGTGTCGAACTGGCGACTGGCGATCGATGTCACGGAAGCCGTAACGGAAGCCCCGCAGCTGCAGGTGTCTTATGACCACGCCGCCGACTTCCGCGTTGCCCGAATGCTGGCACAGCAGCACCTTACATACATATAGAAATTCCATATGGGGTAGACAGAGTGTCAACGACCTTAAAATTATGGCTAAGGATAGTGTCAACCTTTCGACTAATAAAAATAGTAGTACACCGAACGAACGAAACCCTCGTGTTCCTCTATTGATTTCTACAGTGTGCCAGGGATAAGAAGCAGCTGGAACGTTCTATGTTTTTCTAGCGAAATTTTAATATTTTCAAAAAAGCTTCTTTTCTTAAGTAAGTAGCGACATCTATTTGACGATTTCAATAAACATCCAAAAGCGCCCTCTAGTGAGAAATTAGTACCAACATTTAATTATTGCCATTTTAAAAAGTTACATTGGTTTAGTAATATTGTATTCTTTTATACCTACAACATTTGATTTAATTTTACATGGAGTTTTTGTATTTTCTTTTATCATTTTTCTGCTTTAAAATCAAAACAATTATAATTATATGGAAGTTTTATTATAATCACGTTTGTTACAAAATTATTACCAAACTTATGGTAGAATCTTGGTAGGTAATGAATTCTAAATATAGCAACACCATTTCAAAAAAATCCGACATGGCGTGCGCATACAATATTCCAAAAATTTTACATTTTTTCGTTATTTTTACGATTATATCATGTAGTTTTAGTAGTTCAGTTAGTGAAAGCCGTGAGCTAGATGAGAATAATTGGCGACAAATGCTAGAAGGAGAATGGCTTGTCCAATTGTGAGTAGTTTTTACTTGCCGGTGTCGGCAGTTTTCAAACGTGTCAAATTACAGAAATTGTAATAAAACCGTGTTGTTTTCCTACTGAAACATAATTTGGATGTAGTTTACTACTCGATTGTATCGCTATGTTGTTGCAATAAGTGTCAATTCTTCGAGAAAACTAGAGTTGAAAATGCCTCTTCTGAGTTGAAGCTATGAAAAGTTCATTAACACCAACCAAGGCCGTTTAGCTCCCAAAGAACCGTTTCCAACATCATGACAAGCTATTGTTCACATTTATTCACTTTTCTCGACAATACTCTAAACTTTCCAAAAAAATGTCGTGCTGTACTTCCGTTTTCAAGCTAATATCCAAATTTTCATAACATGAATGAGCTCATTACCTATGAATCAATTTTACATATTTCTCGCTTGAGTAGGCGAACTTACTCTACCGTAGATGATGCATTGTTTAACAGTTCAGTTTCGCAACTGGCATTATATTAATTTACTTTTATTCAATTATTTGAAACAGAAACCTGTGTTTTTCCTAAGATAACAAGTTTCAGTAATCACAATAACACATTCCTGCACTAATTGACTTCAGATAAAAAATATTGTTTAAAAAAAACAATGCAGGTGATAAATGGAATAACATTCTGCACCCACTGGGGTTAATGACATCATACTATGATGTCATATCCATATCTTTGACCACCAGTCATTTTAAATGTAAATAGGACTACAGCTAACTTGCTAGACTATGCCTATTATATACATACATACTCATGGGGTAGGCACAGCGTCAATGACCTAACTAAACAAAAGTGTATGCTTTCACTCTTGTTTAACTAGTTTTTTATTACATAGCTTTCTGATAGTGAAATAATGTATAAATTGGTCTTTAGTTTTGGAGTTTATCAACAAATAGATAATACCTACTCTTCTACCAAGTAGCATGCAAGCACAGTTCCTATGATTATGCAAAGTCTGCTAGGAGCCAGTTTTGTAGTACATAGTAAAGCACTAGAGAAAGCATGATACTCTTTGTTTAATTAAAAATAGAAACTTCAATCTAATTTTAGCTAGAATTGCCCATTCAAATTACTGGTGAAACTGAGTGTGATACATAATTACATAGTTTTAACAAAAAGAAACTAAATCTTAAAGTGTATTTTGTTAGTCTCACATGGCATAAAATAAATAACTTACATTGTATTGAAAAAATTTCAATTTTCTGTGTTTCTTTCTAAGTATGTATGTATGTATTGTGATGGAATCTCCAGAATACACAAAAATATCATCTTGGGGGGGCTGCCCCCATGCCTCCCCCTCAAAATGTGTTGGTAGATGGTCACCCCTTTAATTTTTTTGGGTAAGGAGACTTTCTATTGACAGTCATGCCCATTACTATTTTCTACACTCTATTGGCCTGGACAAATCTCAAATAGAGAAACATCTCCATTATTTCAGCTACGCACCATGGTGTCCAGCCTGCAACGCCCTGGGCCCGGCCTGGAAGGAGCTCTCCTCCCGAGCCTCTCGCAAGACCAACGGCATGCAAACAGCAGCGGTCGATGTGACCAAATCGCCCGGTCTTAGTGGTCGGTTCATGGTCACCGCACTGCCTACCATCTTTCAGTAAGTTTTTGAACTGCCTCTGTGGTCTAGTGGTCTGAGCCATGGGCTCTCGATCCAGAGGTTGTGGGTTCAATTCCTATAGTAGGAACACAAAGTTAATATTTATTACTTTGTGAGATAAAGACACTGCAGGCTGATTCACCTGGTCAGGTAATTATTATAATAATTGCTGCAAGTAGCCTATTTTTGCATCACTAACTCACAAGATATCTAGATCTGAATCATCTAAATTTAAAAATACAGAA
This sequence comes from Scrobipalpa atriplicella, assembly GCA_029255725.1. Taxonomy (NCBI): domain Eukaryota; kingdom Metazoa; phylum Arthropoda; class Insecta; order Lepidoptera; family Gelechiidae; genus Scrobipalpa; species Scrobipalpa atriplicella. The sequence goes on from JARACY010001538.1 coordinate 25,255, forward strand.
ATTGAAATCTACAAAACCAGCATTTAGCTGGCATTAAACAATAATTATAAACATGATTAAACAAAAGGCTAAATAAATGCAATTTATTCTAATTTTCAGTGTGAAAGACTCCGAGTTCCGTCAGTACAAAGGTCCTCGCGATGCGGACTCCATGCTGGGCTTCGTGGAACAGGAGCGGTGGCGACAGGTCAGTGCTTAGGATTGATTTATTTGTATTCTATTCTTACTTTTAATATTACGAGGGAACTAGGAGCTGTAGCTCAAAAATCATTGTGATATTTCGGGTGTCAAACCAACTAGTGTAACTCAATTATTGTAAATCGTGTCTCTACATATGATTATGCACACATACAATCACACATGTATCCATAATGGGGTAGGCAGAGCGTCAACAACCCAAATAAATGTCGTTAAGCCACATCTGACAAGTTAAGAAATTCGCCTAAATCACAATAATACTGAAACCCTCAAATTCCTTAGTTGGTTTTTTCAGCATGGCTGGGAGGAGATGCAGCTGGCACATGTTTTTCTATCGCTTCCAGTCCAGCAAGGAAGGTAGACGATCTATGTCAGTAGCTATGCACTACATAAAATAATGTGTATTGTAGGTGGAGCCAGTGTCTGCATGGAAGGCGCCGCACAGTGCGCAGATGACGCTCGTCGCCGAGTTCTTCAAGCTCAGCCAGGTGCTCAGGGTGAGTCAACAAACAGTAGACATTTGCAGCATGGAAGATGAGAATTCTCCAGGCAATATAAAATTTATTGGCTTTGAATACCTCCTACAAAGAATGTCTAGTCATAATAGTTGTAAAATTATATTCAAGATGTCGCTAGGTCCACTCATGATCATGACGATCTAAGAAACAACCAATCTCTAATTGCGCTGTTCAGGACAAGAGCCCTAGTAGCGTTGGGATGGTATTGGAGCATTCCACGAAAACTGCAAACAATGTCCCGCACAACAGTATATGGTGGCACTAACTAAAGTTTTAGATACACTGCTGTAAGAAGTGTTGAATAGAATGCTTTTTAGATAATTTCAATACTACATTATCAAAATATGTCTATCTTGCGTGGAATTATTAAAATCAATATGTGTTGTGCGGGACATTTTCGTGGAATGTTCCTATTCCAAAGACGCAGGTTCAAATCCGGTTGAAAGATTTGTTGTTACTCATATTTTGGAAATAAAATAGCACAGTAAGTGTAAAAAACATATAAAAACATAAATTTTGTGTTTTGTTTTTGCAGAGTGTCCATACCATGCTAATGGAACAATACGGTCTACCCACTTGGGGCTCGTACCTCATCTTCGCCATCGCTACCATCTTCATCGGAGCACTACTCGGACTGGTAAGTATTTCTAAACTTATGTAAGACAAAACTGTATCTGTTGTAGAAAGTCCACTAAATAAGCGAAAAAACCTTATTGCTACCCGCATAAAAACTCTTTTTTTTTTTCTTTTTTTTCATATTAATTTGCCACTTGCGATCGGTCGATAGACCATAAGCAGGTATCTTATGAAATTCTTCAATAAAGGATGGTTTTCCTTTTGAGCCTGAATAAGCTTCCAGTGTTATCAGTTAGTTTTACTGCTAGTTGATTGACATGATATTCCAGTTTTTGCTGATATTTATCTTTCCTGTTCTGAATTTCTTCTTGTACTGTTGGAACTTGCAAGTATTCATACAATCCTTGGCATTTAGTGAACCACGGTGCGCAGCATATCTTTTTTAGGATACCATTCTCATATCTTTGAAGAATTTCAATGTTCGATTTGCTTGCCGTGCCCCATAATTCAATTCCATATGTCCAGACCGGTTTGAGGATGGCTTTGTATAAGAGCAATTTGTTTTCTAGGCTTAGTTTAGATCTTGAGTTAATTAGCCAGTCTATATTTCTTGTTCTTAGGTTAAGTTCGTTTCTTTGCTGTTGAATATGGTCTGTCGTCGATCCAGATGCATACCAAGATATTTTACTGTGTCTGTATGTGGCAGAACATCATTTCCCAATTTTACGGGTGGACAGTTTCCCTGTCTCAGGGTGAAAGAGATGTGTGTTGATTTCGTGGCACTAGCTTTTATTTTCCATTTGTTTAGCCAGCTTTGTATCTTGTCTAAGTGGACTTGAAGTTGGTCGCTTGCCACCTGAGCACTTTTGCTACTACTGCAGCAGCTGCTTTGTTTAGTGCTGTTTTGTCACTCGATAGTCTGCTGGTGTGCGAGACTCGCCTTAATCTTCTTTTTTCAAGTATTTTCTGTCTTATGTCCACAGGTATGTCAGGTTCCCTCGGGCCTTTATTCTCCAGGGCTGGTGTTGCGAGCCAAGCAGCGTTTTGAATGTTGTTGGTGAAATTTAGCACAGCTATTTCTATGTCTTTTGTGTTTTTGAGTTTGGTTTTTAAATCAATATTTTCTTCTAGAATTTCACAGAAGGCTTGCCAATCAGTACGCTTATTAGTCAGGGTTTCTCTAAGTTTTTGTGGGAGGGCTGTTATGCTTATAGTGGCGAGGACCGGTGTGTGTTCCCCTGATGTGTCAAAGCAATTTTCTACATTTGCGTAGGTAGACGGTATTCCTTTCATCACGAAAAAATCTATTAGGTCGGGGATTTTATTTCTGTCTGTGGGATAGTTTGTAGGTTTGCAGGGTGTTAGGCTTGTGAGATGAAGATTGTTCATGCAGTTGTATAATTCTCTGCCTCTAGTTATGGTCAACCGGGATCCCCATTGTGTGTGTTTAGCATTGTAGTCTCCGCCTGCAAGAAACCTATGTTCTAGTTTGCTAAAAAAGTTTGTGAACATATCGTCTGTAATCTTGTGCTTAGGTGGCCAGTATACTGATGCCTGTGTAAGGGGTCCCCTCCAGTCTTCAACCACTATTGCAACTCCCTGCAGATGAGCCTTCCTGTATTGCAGCAGCAAGTGGTGTTTGATATTGTTCGTTATAAGGACTGCAGCTCCACCATGGCCGGTTCCATCTGGGTGATTAGTTATATACATGGAATAACCTGCCCCCGTAGCATGCCGCCGCGCGATAACGAATATATCGCATCTATCTGTCAAACTCTCATACAATTTGACAGATAGATGCGATAAAATGTGTGATAAAACGGCTATCACGGCCTTATCGCGGCTGCATGCTACGGGGGCTGGTATAGTTACTGTAACTCTGCTTGTCAAGTGAGTTTCAGTTATGAGTATGACATCCAACTTATGTATTTGTATTAGTGTAATTAATTCAATTCTATGGGGTATTAGCCCATTTATGTTCCAAGTAACCACTCGTAGTGAAATATTTGACTTTTTTATTAATGCTTGTTTATTTTCTTTCATTGATTGTTCAAATAAATCCGATTGTCTCCGCAGGTGTTGGTCTGCATAATCGACCTGCTGTACCCGCCGCGGCGTCACGAGAAGGTGCTGATCTCCCAGTCGGACCTGGACAAGGCCCGGGAGGGGGGCAAGAGTGATGATGAACAGGAGCTGATCAATGATGACATCGTCGATGATAAGGACGACAGTGATGCCGAGAAGAACTCGCCGCCTGATGTAAGTTGTCTTTTCCCTAAAGGTACCTATAACCCGCACACATAAGAAACGATCTGTAAATGGCGGCCGCTAGCATGCGTTGTCGCTCATTCTCTATTAGATAGAGCGAGAACGCATGCAGGACCAATCACGAAGCGAGCGGGTGTCATTTTCAGATTTTTTCTTTATCTGCGCGGCTTATATGCCATTACCTTAATTGCCGAACACGATTAAAACCCCAAGCATTTGGATGAAATTATATATTTTCCGAAGACACCCGGCGAGCGAAGCGAGCGCGATATACCATGATTCAGTATCAGTTCGTTAGCGAAACGAGCGGGACAGCTTATGGAACTGAATCTGGATGTTAGGCGTGCGAGCGAAGAGAGCGCGACAGTACATGAAAACTGAATCAGTATGTTAGCTGAGCGAAGCAAGCGCGACAGTCCATGAAAACTTAATCAGTACGTAAGGCGAGCGAAGTGAGCGCGATAATTCACGAAAACAGATTTTAAATTTTTATTCAATACTAAATTTCTTCCTTTCAGACTTCAGAAGAGGAGGGCTCTAAGAAGGCGTCGGAGTCGGAGGGGGGCGGAGACAGCGCGGGGGGCGCCGGGGGCGCGGGGGCGGAGCGCAAGCAGGAGGTGCGCAAGCGACGCGCCAGGAAGGCTGACTAGACTAACCGGTATAGGGGCTAGTATTCAAGGTAACAAACACGTTTGGAAAAATCTTCAAACAATAAAAAGAGGAAAAAGTTCGATGCCATCTCAAAACAGCGCTGTTTGGAATCTCGCAAATACTGAAACACCACTAAAACACTCATCTGTCTTGTTATAGTAACAAGTAACTTGGAATACTAGCCTCGCATTATCTGGGACAGATACAACTAGCAGAGATTTTTGAGTTGGAAAAATCTAGTTTTAACCAAAAAATAATTCAACGACAGTTCATACAAACGAATGACAGTCATAAAAAGATTAATATTCATTGAGCATTAGAATCAACAGTAATAATAAAAAGCAGAATATAATAGCTACATATTTGATGCACAAAATTCTCATATAATTTTAGAGTCATTTCATGACGTTTTGTTAGATTTACATACATACATAAAATCACGCCTTTATCTCTAATGGGGTAAGCAGAGCAAAAACGACCTAAACAAAGGTCTTTCCGCCACGTCTGACAAGTTTTGAGGGTTATTGCTAATTACAGATGATTATATACGGGGTGTGAGGGACAGCGTCCCGCAAACTTATAGGGGTTGCTCAGTCAACGAAACTGAACAACTACCACCAGGTTTTTTTTTCAGGAAATGAAAAAAAAAATTTGCTTTTTCATACAAAATGACCACATCGATCAGACAAATTGTATGGAAAAGCAAATTTTTTTTTTCATTTCCTGAAAAAAAATCCTGGTGATATGTGTTCAGTATCGTTGACTGAGCAACCCTTATCAGTTTGCGGGACGCTGTCCCTTACACCCGGTATATTGCTATAGTGACGGGTTGTCAGCCCATCGCCTAAATTGCAATACACTGATACCCTCGAATCCCTTAGCTGGTTTCTACAGCATGCCCGGGAGGAGATGCAGCTGGCACATTCTATGTTTTTCTATCACTCCCAGTCCAGCATGGAAATAAGATTTGGTTGCTTGAAATACCTTTTCGAATAGCGTAGTATAAAAATACCAGTTACTCCTTTACTAGTATATAAAATAAACAATGTTCTGTGGGATGTGGTTTACCAAAGGGGTGTAACCTTTTTGTATGGAGCCTGGCATACTGTGAATAGCGACCCTTATTTAAAAAAAAATCATCGCGGCGCACGATTAAACCTAAAACATTCGATTCTACACAAAAATAAAAATCAAAAATAGTTTTTGAAATTTTTGGCTTCGATTAGTGGAGGGCACAACTTAACTAAATCTTGTCTAAAATTTTTGTCGTCCCTTTTTGATCCCTCATGATAGAAAAGGACAAGAATAGACTTGTATTAGTTAAGTCGTGATTTTTGCAACCACGAATTGCTCCCATTACCGAGACATTTTAAATCAAAGATATCGGATTTTTCGAAAAATTTGGAAATATCTCAGTAGTGTGACGCTTTAGACAAAAATAACCAAGTATATTTTAGGTTTGTATTTACTCTAATAGGTTTATATTTAGGTCTTATCCTACGAATAAATGATAATGGCTCGTATTTATAAAGCGATCTCAAGATTGAGAGCAATATTGAGTGCGGATTTGACAGGTCATTTTGTACTGGAATGACATTTCTGATACGAACTCAAACTCGCTGTCACTCTTCAGAGCTGATTATAAATACGGGCCTAAGTCTAATCGTGCGCCGAAAGATTTTTGTAAAATATAAGGGTCGCCATTCACACAATGCTAAAAAGTTTAGCCCTTTAATGTTGGAAAATAATAGTTTGGTGAAATGGTAGATGGTTCTTAATCACGAAGTATCTTTTTAGGTTGTGTTCTTCCATCTTTGATCGAGGCATTTCTAATAAACACCCACGATTTTTAGTATTTGCACCCAAATGTAGTTTTATTCATAATTTTAGTTATAATATTTGTTTCTGAGAATATAAATTGAAAGTATTATGGCGTTCTAAACAATGCCTTAAACGCGAAGCGAGTAGATAGGTCTTAAAATAAACTAAAGTTATTCATGTTCAGTTGGTAACTTAGTCCTGTCACTATATAATTTATAAAAGACAGCAAACAGGACAGGACTGACTGAATTTTAGTTTGTCAAAAATAAAATATTAGATGATTTTATGAGTATTATTTGCTAAAATATTAAGTTATTTTGATATATTTTTAATATTGTTTGCAGAAATTTAAAGAGACTTAGTTCGAAGATCGCTGGAGTGAATTACGTTTTTTTTTTACATTTTGTATTAAAATTCAAGGTTTGTTCCTTTCTAACATTCCTAATATAATTAAACGCTCAAATAATTGTATTTGCGTTTTTTTTTCTTCTATAATTTAACTTACCTGTTCACGTATTTATTAATTATATTATGTATTAAATACTCAATTTTATGTAATTGTCATATTTTTTATGAAATATTGCTGCATTTCCGTTTTACCTTTAACTTGAATTTAACTTATTTTTAATGTTTCTTGTAAAATAATTTTTATTATAATAATATTAATATTCAATGGGTCAATGGTAGTCGAAGTGAATAAATGAGAAGCAAAAATTAAATTCTTGTCGTTAAGTTTGGAATATTATAGCAAATTACAATGTATACCGGGTGTAAAGGACAGCGTACCAGAAACTGATAGGGGTTGCTCAGTCAACTAAACTGAACAACTTTCATCAGGAAATGATAAAGAAATTGGCTTTTCCATACAAATTGGATCGAAGTGGTCTATGGAAGAATGTCCGAATTCTTTATCATTTCCTGATGAAAGTTGTTCAGTTTAGTTACTGCAACCCCTATCAGTTCTGTCCTGTCCTTACACCCGTATGATAAAAGAATAGACGAAGTTGTAATTTTAATTTTTGCTTTTCACCCTAGCGGAATAGTTATCACAAAATTGCCTTGTACAAAGACTTAAAAATTGGGTTTTAAGTGTTGCGTTTATAATTGACTATTGACCTTAAGACTCGCTATAATAAATAAAATATTTATAAAAGAAAATGTTTTATTTAATCTTTCCTAAACTTATTTATTTGGTGCTTCTACGGTGAAGGAAAACATCGTGAGGAAACCTGCACACACCTACGAAGAGATTCTAAGGTTGTGTGTAACCTAATCTAGGATTGGGTCTGGTTTCCCTTTTGGGTTGCGGAGGTCAGATGGCAGTCGCTCTGTGTAAAAACCAGTACCCTCGTTCGATCCTCTAGATTAGGTAGCCGACCCCGTGAAATACGGGAAAAAGGCTAGGAAGATGTTGAATCTTCCCTAAACTTAACTTATAAAAGAGTATTGAATATAATTCGTAATGAAAATTAAAACAAAGCATTTTTTGACTATACAATTTTATTTAAACCTAAACGGTAATTACAAAATATTGTTTCATAAAACTGTTAGGTAGAATTATAATAATTTACCTAAAAAAGATACCTATAAAGTTTGTTAACCTTTTCGCCGCCAAGCAATGCAAACAAAAAATTGCCACCATTCTTATTTTATATTACAAATCGAATACATATCTAAGAGAAAAAGTTTATAAATCAAAGTAGAAGGTACAAAAAATAAAATATGCGAAATGAATACACGATACAGTTTTAAAATTGCCAGTCTTCTTCTTAGCGAGTGGATTTTCGAATCGAACAACGACCCGATAAACCCTGGTGTCAGTTATAACATAAATCTGTGTCGGCTATAGCCGTCAGTGACGCTGAGGGCAAGTCGCGAGCTGTCGTCTATAGTGGCGGTGAAAAGGTTAAGGGAAGTTACTGAACTTTGACGTTTTTGATACATCATATCAAGGAGTAATATAATTATTAATTATCTGATGATCAAACTGAAGATTTAGGCGTTTACCACTTACACATAAGTCATATCATAATTTACCTAAAACATTGCAAAGAAAAAAACTAGTGACATCCATACAACTTGTTCCAAACTGGAAACTTGAAATCTAATATATTTTTTTCTAGACTTACAAACAAAATACACATTTAGTCAAAATATCCTCAGAAAAACCCAGTTATTATTCTATACCTTGTTGGTTTTATCTTGATCGATTACAGCTCATGCTAAATGACATAAAAGACTGGCGGCGATTCGTAAACAGCTTCAACTTAACTAATTTAAGTTTAGTCCTGTCACTTTCTAAAATTTGAATAAAATAGAGACAGCAACACAACAGCTGATTATAATTGTGTCAAACTGACGTATAACGCTCAAGATAAGTCAAATTAAGTTGTGATGTGACAGGGTCCCGACTAAAATGCGTTTCGTTTCGTGCATTCGATCTATGTGACAGGTTTATAATAAGTCCGTCTATACTGCCGTCCTTTTCTGTTCGCTCGAAATGGAAAGTTACAGGACTAAACTTAAATAAGTTAAGTTGATTCTGTAACCGAATCGGCAGCAATGAGCTGTCTGTCATCGATCATCTTATGGCGAACGGGGTATAGCGTACAGTTGGCAAATAAAAATATTAAACATTATGTACATTATTCATTACTCTACACAAACTTGCTTAAATCTATGAATAAGGCAGCAAACACAGCCATGAGTACCTGAAGCAAAGAGACTATTATCAATTGATATAACAATAAGTTGTCTACTAGTAAAGCTATAAACAAAAATCATTAGAACATAAACACATGCACAATCCTGTTTCAATGGATCTCAACATTCACACAATCCCGACTGAACGGATCTCAACATTCACACAATCCCGACTGAGCAGATCTCAACATTCACACAATCCCGACTGAACGGATCACAAAATTCACACAATCCCGACTGAACAGATCTCAACATTCACACAATCCCGACTGAACGGATCTCAACATTCACACAATCCCGACTGAACGGATCTCAACATTCACACAATCCCGACTGAACAGATCTCAACATTCACACAATCCCGACTGAACGGATCTCTATATTTACACAATCCCGACTGAACGGATCTCAACATTCACACAATCCCGACTGAACGGATCTCTATATTTACACAATCGGTGTGAATGCAAAATAGTTAAGTTATTCTTTCTTATGCGACTTACGATCCGAGTTATACAAAAATACGGATCCAATCCAGTCCGAATACTTGTCTTGTCTGACACTGAGAGAAGACAGAGACAGAATATTTACAGAAGAAGATGGACCTCGCGTTTTTCGCTATTAGAATGAACATTGAAGTTTGAACGGTATTGCATTTAGTGTATGATTGATGGGGTTAGAATAGCATCACCCCATAATTTCCTGCGGGTGTCGTAAAAGGCGACTAAGGGATAAATCCAGGGAATGGGCAGCAGCGTTCCCTGTGAATGGAAAACTTGTACTGCGCTCACCAACCCGCCTGCCAAGCGTGGTGAGTATGGCATATACCCCCAATGCCGGGGAGACCCATGTCCAGCAGTGGACTGTTGTGGCTGATGATGATGATGATGATAGAAGTGTGACGATGGCTTACCTAGTCGCGTCGTTTCTTGTGCGTGTCGCGATGCCTGTCGTCGTGGTGGTCTCGTTTGCGACCAGACTTGGCCTCGATCAAGAACCGGTCCAGACCGAACGGGTCCAGGTCCGCGTCCGCTGGGGCGCTGCGGGACTGCAACGAGAAACAGATGGTTAATACTAGAGTATGAAGTCAAATATAATATATTATACATACATACATAAAATCACGCCTTTATCCCTAATGGGGTAGGCAGAGCGAAAACGACCAAAAGGTCATTCCGCCACGTCTGACAAGTTTTGAGGGTTATTTCAGATGGTCATGTGTATTGCTATAGTGACAGGTTGTCAGCCCATCGCCTAAATTGCAATACATTAAAACCCTCAAATCCCTTAGCTGGTTTTTACAGCATGCCCGGGAGGAGATGCAGCTGGCACATTCTATGTTTTTCTATCACTCCCAGTCCAGCATGGAAATACAGGGTGGTCAAAAAGTCGTGGATCAAACGAAACAGGGAGATAGAGGAGGTAATTTCCAACAAAAAATCTTTCCCCAGCATGGCCATAACTTCATTGCACGAAAAGATATGAATTATTTTAGTTTTTTCAATGAAATTACCGAGTTTTTTTACAATTTAATCTGTAAAAAATTAAATTGATTAAAAACAATAAAACAAATGCTGTTGTATTATGAGTCGATAATGTATCAATACTACAAAAATTGTTTTGCAGCTCTTGGTATCAAACTTAACGAGCAATGTTTTTTTTTCCGTAAATTTTGAAGCGTTACAAAAAATTACTTCACACTTTAAGAGCACTTTTTGGAAAAAAAATGTATTACGGAAAAATGACCTTGTATTAAAAAAACTTGCTGGTTTAATGCTGATTCAAATGAGGTACAACACTTTACTCTTTGATCTTTAGTTTTGGATTTATGGTCGTTTTTTCATATCAAGGTGCAAATTTCATTAAGTTAGCCTTATTTTTAAATTTATTAGTTTATCATAAACTGCTAGTTTTTTGTACGTTGGTTTTTGTAAAAGTCTATGGGATTTAGGTCGGGTGACCGGGGTGGCCATGCAATAGGTCCGCCTCGACCAATCCACCGGTTAGGTTAGGTTAGGTTAGGTTAGGTTAGGTTAGGTTAGGTTAGGTTAGGTTAGTTAATGTGAAACAGTGTCTGTCCGTTTCATAAATCCTAATTGTGACAAGAACAGTTCTAGCGTTCCAACGTACAAAAAACTAGCAGTTTATGATAAACTAATAAATTTAAAAATAAGGCTAACTTAATGAAATTTGCACCTTGATATGAAAAAACGACCATAAATCCAAAACTAAAGATCAAAGAGTAAAGTGTTGTACCTCATTTGAATCAGCATTAAACCAGCAAGTTTTTTTAATACAAGGTCATTTTTCCGTAATACATTTTTTTTTCCAAAAAGTGCTCTTAAAGTGTGAAGTAATTTTTTGTAACGCTTCAAAATTTACGGAAAAAAAATCATTGCTCGTTAAGTTTGATACCAAGAGCTGCAAAACAATTTTTGTAGTATTGATACATTATCGACTCATAATACAACAGCATTTGTTTTATTGTTTTTAATCAATTTAATTTTTTACAGATTAAATTGTAAAAAAACTCGGTAATTTCATTGAAAAAACTAAAATAATTCATATCTTTTCGTGCAATGAAGTTATGGCCATGCTGGGGAAAGATTTTTTGTTGGAAATTACCTCCTCTATCTCCCTGTTTCGTTTGATCCACGACTTTTTGACCACCCTGTATATTATGAATACCACAAAAGGATTCTGACTATAGTAAGTCTGTTTAAAAACATCTGAATTAAAATACATATTCAGTTTACACAATATTTCGCTAATGTCAATAGATGGCACTGCTAAGTAGCGGTGTACGCAGTTTATAAGGGAGGTTGTCAGTCCTCTTTGTTTTATTCGTCCATGATAGCAACATGTAGCAGTAACACAAGCAGTAACGTGCAGTAACCACAGAGCAGATACAACATGCAGTAACAACACGTACAGGTTCGTTGCGACTAGTGGCGCCATCTTTCTCGAACTGCACGGGTCCCTGGCGCGTGTTGGTGGTGCTGCTGCTGGTGCCCGCGAACTCCTTGTCCGCCACGAATCTGTCAAGCAAATCATCACTGAGCTAATGTATGGAGCAGACATCATCCAAGCACTTTATGTCCCATTTAATATGTGTGCATGCACTCATGTTCATACTAGTGGTCTGACTCGATTTTTTTTTTATATAAAAAGGAGTTAAAAAGTTAGAAACATGTCGCACTGGGTATTAATATAAAAAAGAATAAGTTTTCATAAGTAATTACATCAATATAAACGCTTTAAAATTAAATACGGACGAAATTCGTGCGGACGCCTTATTGAATTTTGCAGATGTTATAAAAGTAAGTCCTGCATAATTTGCCATCATATTGACAGCATACAAAATACTGTTACAAAGATAAACATATTACAATAGACTCCAATCGACGGTTACACAGCTAGCGTCATCTGCTAATACTGGCTACATTGTACCATTGATGTATCAATATAAAAACTGCAGGTGGTGTGGATTGCTGTCTTTAAGTACTGTACCGTTTAAAAACAAGCTGTTTAAATTTCTAGCCGAGAAAGCTTATATTAACATCACAGAATATTTTTAATGTTATCTAGTAAGTAGAATTTAGTTTGTGTTTGTTATAGAGTCTATTGTAATATGTTTATCTTTGTAACAGTATTTTGTATGCTGTCAATATGATGGCAAATTATGCAGGACTTACTTTTATAACATCTGTAATCTATTTTTATACATATAATTGACAAATAAAGATTCTGATTCTTTTTTATCATATTTATGGTTTTTGATGTTACCTGCGTGTGTTAGCAATCTGATCCAAATCCCCTCCATAATTATCTCTGTCAGCATTCCTCGTAGGTCTGTAGATGTGTGAGCCGAGGTTGTCCTGGTTGCGCCACGGCTTGTCGTATACATTGTAGGCCTCGTCGTCACCGTAACCTAAGCATCACATAAAAAAATTAAAACTAATTTATTTTCTCTAGTAGATGACTCGAGCACTATGAGCAGTATGAGCCCAGCGAAGATGATTTGAAATTGGTCGCCGTCACCTTTTGGTATCGCTAAGGAGCACAGCTAAGGACTATACAACATTGTTCTAGCATCATACTAACCTTGGTCCATTCCCTTGCTGTTGTTGAAGAGTCTCTGGTCGAACATGGCCTCTGACCCCTGGTTGGCTTTGGCCGGCATGCCCAAAGCGATTTGTTCTGATATGTCGCGTTCACGGTCTTTCGCCAGTTTATTCCTGAAAAAACACACACTTTGGTTAGATTTTATAGCATTCTATGGGGAAGGTGTGGTATTTTGACATTGTGCGTGTTTTTTTAACGTTGTGAGTGATATGTTGACATTGTGGGTATGATATGTTGACATTGTGGGTGTGGCATGTTGACATTGTGGGTGTGACATGTTGACATTGTGGGTGTGACATGTTGACATTGTGGGTGTAATATGTTGAGTTGACATTATGGGTGTGAGATGTTGACATTGTGGGTGACATGTTGACATTGTGGGTGTGGCATGTTGACATTGTGGGTGTGATATGTTGACATTGTGTGATCTGGATTGACATTGTGTGCAATATTTAGACATTTTGTGTGCTATGTTGTAATTTTGTGTGCTACGATGAGTTGCGTATGCTATGTTTAGATTGGGTATAATTTGTTATCAACATCGTGTGCTGTGTTGACATCGGATGTGTTTTTGACATTGTGTCTCATGTTTACATTGTGTCACGGTTGAGATTGTGTCACAACACAAGTGTGTGTTGACATTCCTATGCTAAAGTTCACTGACCTCTTGTCAGGCGCCTGCCTGGCTAAATTCCTCTCTCTCTGTCTCTCCTTGTGTCTGTCTGCGCGCAGTTTGTCTCTCTCTGCGGCGGTGAGTCCGCTCTCGTCGATTTCATTCATTTCTCCTTCGTCTTCAGGTCCTCGAATACCTGTGGATGAGGGTTTGCTGTTAGATTGGGTAAGTATAGTTTGTTCTTATTGAACTAAGGATAATAATTAAACATAGAATGTACCCGCCGCTATTCTTGCCGGCATCTTCGAGGCATAAGCCTCTCTATATTATCACAAAAGCAGAACAAGGTTTCATAATGAAAGTACCTCAAAAAATGATCCGTAAAGGATTTAGAATTCGTGTATGTTGGTCTAAATCTAAATGATAAGATAATCGTAGTCCATTATTTGCTACTGTGCAGGAAACAAACTAATATTATCATAGCACGGACTGACAACCTTATTTTTTCTGCTAGTCTTTTTTTGATGTCCACCTTAACATTTAACCTTTTTGTCCTTAACTCACCAGCCCTATGGTCCCTGGCCCGCTGCGCCAACATCCTCAAATGCTCTTCTTTCTTCTCCTTCTCCCTCTGCGCTAATCTTCTCTCCAGCTGTGCTCTAGCTTCTACCGCTTCTCTGGCCTTCCTATCAGCTATGTACAGAGCTTCAGCGAGTTTTGAGAAGTTCTCGTTGATGTGGACTTGTTGAAGACCGCGCCCGTCTGCTGCTAGACGCTTGTCGAGGGGGATTGTGTATCCTGGGGGAGCGGTAAGCTGTTTTTAGACTAGTTTTCGTATTCCATAATTAGTTTGTTGAAAATGGTACAAAACGCGTCGGTCACACATTGATTGTACTATGTTGACATGTCAACATAATATGATATTATCAAGCACGGATAATATCATATTACAAATCAAAAATTTCAATTGCCGACAGGATTTGAACGGCGACATAATATGATATTATCCGTGCTTGATAATATCATATTATGTCGCCGTTCAAATCCTGTCGGAAATTGAAATTTTTGATTTGTTATTTCTAATTTTATGTAGAAATAATATAGCACTATGAGTGCAAAAAATCTATAAAAATCGTATGTGATATGTTGACATAGTATGTGATATGTTGACATTGTTAATGCGATGTTGACGTTGTGTTTGCTGTGATGTCATTTGATGATGATTGTGTGTAATATTGGGTCCTGTTTTTTTTTTTTTTTTTTGAATATTTTATGGCTTGGATTCTAGTGTCTGTGAATGAATGACCTGAAATGACTTTTGAAACGCAATCTTACCCTTGGCGTTCTTCCAGTGACTGACACAAGGCGGCACCTTCCAATCCCGCTGTTGCTTGACGGAGACGCGGCGCGGGGGGGAGTGCAGCACGGGCGCGGGGGGCGAGGGGGCGGCGCGGGGGATCTTCTTGTTGATCTGGAAGCGCGGGGGCTCCATCGGGTCGCTTTGGGCTTCCACCATTCTGGGGGTGAGTGAATAAATCGAGTTATTGTAACATAGGAAATATGTTTAGTTACTATACTGTTGTTATAACCTGTTCTTATAATATTTAGATAAACAGTAATCTTCATTCTCTTCCTTCTTCTCGTATATATTTGCTAACACAATAGTTATTTTTAATACAAAAGTAAATGGTGTGAATTTCCATCGAGGAAGCCAAGGGGTGGCTTAGTAAATGTACACCCACATTACCACTTGTGGCTGTTAAGGTCCCTGACTTAGACTAAAGAGAAGCCAGCCCAGTTGTTATAGGAATAAATAAAACATATCTGTAATAAAATAGCTCACCTAATAACCCTCTGCTTGGCTCCCGAGTTGAAAGCTCCACTTTGCTGTGCTGGAGTGTAGCGGATGTACTGCGCGGGAGCCTGCGAGAGGAAGGTGCTAACATAGACAATGGTAGTGGTGGGTTCTCTGTGGTTTTACAGAGATTCGGTTCATTATTATCAATGGATGCTGTGTTTCCGACTTACTATAGCTAGCTCTTCTCATAAGAATTGAATAATGGATAAATCTAAGGAGTGAACATCAGCATTTTATGTGAAAGTATCATCTTACACGGGCTGGATTCACTGATCCATCTTTCAAGAGTAGCGTGTGGCAAATGTACTTCAAAAGGTAACAGAGGGCACATGTGTGAAAATGGACTATAATAGGTAGCTGGATGTATAATACTCTAGCTAGAGTCTGTGCGGAAAGAGAATTGGCGTAGAATTTGAGGTCGCGCATTTGTATTTAATTAACTGTCGTTTGGTCGTGTGGGGTTTATGCCCAGGTCTTTAACCTTTACCTTCTACATTAAATTTTGGAGGTTTTGGGTCAAAGATCTAGGCATAAACCCCACGCAACGAGCCGTGGGTTAATTAATACAAATGTGCGCCCTCAAATTCTATGACGGTTATCTTTTCGCACAGACTCTATCAGTGGAATAACGAAATTTAAGCAACATCATTCACAATGGTATGTAAAGGCAAATTGGAGTATTTTACATACTTAGGAAGGAAGGATGGAATTTACAAGTAATTCTTTAGGAAAATGTTACCCTGATAAATACCAGCAGTAGAGTTCAAAAGTAATGCAATTGCACTGCTGGGCATTCCAGTTCAGAAAATTATCAATTTCTTTCTCTTTTCTATACTATTTCTCTACATTGAACATAAAAAAATCAACTTACAGCTTTAGGAGCTGCCTTAACAGGCATAGCAGCAGATATCTTAGCATTGGTCAGTTTCTCCAGAGCCAGCTTGGTCTTCTCGGTGATGTCCTGGATGTCATCCTCATTGGGCTTCTGTAGAGTGGGGTCGTCTTCTGCCAGGACTTCAGAAGGCAGGAGGTCCGTGAGCTTGGAGTAGATTATCTGGTGAAAGAGTGAAGAGGGTTATAAAAATCACTTAATAAATTTATTTACGCAAAAAAAGTATTTGCCATTTTATTACAAACGAAAGAGTGATAGAAAACTTCTATACTATCGTTGCGGTTGTGTCATATCCTTGCTGCTTTTCTTGCAGAACAATACAATAGACATACACACATACAGACATAAAGCACACTTATTGTACATAGCAATTATTTTCACTCATATTACATTTTATCTGGATCAGTTTTTATCGGGTTACAATTATTAGATAAAATTGAGATCTGAAATTGTCAAGCTTATTGGCTAACTATTCTCAGTTTGATATGAATTATTCTATAGACAATAACAATAGCAACATTTTGTAAGATTAACCTTATCAGCAGAATGGCCTTGTCGAGCAATAGCAGAGTATTTCACCCGGCCAGACTCATCCAGTTGAACGGCCAGGGCATTGGATGTGCTCTCTTTGCCCCGAGCGCCCATGCCCAGGGGGTACTGGGCCACATGGATCTCTGGGAAGGCTCCTCCATCTGTGAAAGGGAAAAACAATTAACAATAGCTTTCAAGGCTTTTGGGTTAGCTCCATACTTCTGTCTGCACAAATGTGAACTCACTAAAATTTTCTAAACTAGGAAAAATCTCTCAGCAAATGTATGAAAGCTAGACTGATGTTTAGCTACAATGCTGACACAAAAGTGTGTCAAACAAAATAGGACTGACCTCCATAATCTTCCTCAGCGCGAGGCACCCATCCCTTCCTCTGGCCATAGGGCGGGACGCTGGTCTGGGACACGACCAGCGCACTCCCGACGCGCTGGGCCTTGCGCTCGTCATCGCGGTCCCATACTTGCTGGGTTGGCGCGGGCAGCAAACTGGAGACATTAATGACACATTCAGACCGAGAGGTTATTGAGCAAGATTTCAGGATAAGCTAGGAGAACTAAGTACGATAATTTGGATTGGAAATATTGAACGTAAGATTTAAAAGTGAAATGTTTATTTATGAATGTAGAAATTAATAAAAATACGTCAGTAAGAACGTGTTGTGTTTCATGTCGCCATTCTATTTATAGGTCAAGTTTTTACTGTGGGGTGTATAAAGGGACTGAAGATCTATTTTAATTACTATGATTTATAGGGTAAATTTACAGGCAAACCTGAATAAAATCCTAATTATTTACATGAAATAAAATACAACACACCTTGACAACGACGCCATTTTGCTAATGGTTTTTTTTTTCATTAGTTGGTAGGTTCGTCCAAAAATTTGCGATATAAATACTAGGTGATACTAGTAACTAATAACGTTATTGCTACGTAAATAACGTTTGTTCACTGTACATTTTTAAACGAAAATTCTGACAAGTTGTTTTTTTTTATGCAAAGGAAATTATTCATGCAGCCTTCAGCCTTGGAATTACAAATTAGTAAAAATCTATTTGAAACGATGTTTTTATGCTATTTTAATAATAATTCGTAGATAACGAAGTGTAATGGATGCATAAAACACAATTGCAGCTTATGATAAAGAGAAAATGCGAATACCTACCTAAAAAAATGTTGTGAACAGTGTCAGATTCCTATATAAATGAAGAGGCTGCGAACGTCCCCCTTTTATAACCTCAAAAATGCGCGAGAAGTATCACAGTTTTATGGCGAAGTGAGCTTATTGCTGCCTTCAATAAGTGCTAAAGTGAACGGATTACCACCATGCCGTCGAAAAAGAGAAAATACAATGCAAGGTTCCCAGCTGTAAGTAAAATAATCCTCGAAGACGCCCATAAATATTAAAAATTTGACTTGTTTTTGTGTTCAATTTTCATACATTGGTGATTATGACATTGTTTGTTTGTAGGGGCGAATCAAGAAGATTATGCAGACTGATGAGGAAGTGGGGAAAGTCGCCCAGGCCGTGCCAATCATAATCTATATCCTTTTCAAAGAAAATCCATGACACTAAGACTTGTATGGCACATTTATTTATTTAGATTTTGTCCTTTTGTTATTATCCACAATTATTTTTCTAATGATAGGAAAGTAAGATGAACCACTAAGATTAAGCTGCATAGCTGAATCTGACTTAATATTATTTTGTTTACTTGGTTTGTACCTTGTACCTACTGGAATTTATGTGAGAATCATTCCAATTTTTAAAATGGAATTTGGCAGATGTGTATCCATTGTCACACATTTTTTAAATGCTTTGTAACACATAGCTATCACAAAGGCCTGGGTATGTGCAATGTAAACAAAGCCTATTCCAAGGATTGTTTACTTCTGAAAGTAAATGGGTTTTGAGTTTCCTGATGCAAACATTTATTTTTATTAAATGCATAAGTATTGACCTTTAATTCTTGCATTCCACAATTTATAAATTTAAGAATACTTTTTCTGGGGTCTAGTTTGCTAATATTAAACTATTAAGTATTATTTTGTAATTAAATAATTATTTATCATTTGGCATTCGGTAATAATTTTGCTTCTCTGATTTAGTGAATAGGTAAGTAGTACATTTTCTTGTCATAAAGTGATTTTTCGAGTCAACAAATGACCAAATGCATGTTTGGTTAATCATAGTTTCATGCAATGATTTCATTTATAGTTAACTGTCTTCCAGATATTTGGTCCCCAAAGCTGTGAAACCATTTGCCATTATTATCGAATATTTTATTTTAATTATTTAACTGCACATAAAAAAGTACTGGTTAAAACCAACATCTCAACAGTCATTCATTAATTATGTTTATGTCCAATACATGGATCAGTTCCCATGTTAATCAAGGTTTTTACTACAGAAAAGTACCAAATAGTATTTCACAAGTACACATGTTAGGGTTAGGAAACGCGCAACACAATTCGAAGGAAACAGAGACAGACAATGTACGCGTTCATTTTTTTTTTGTGTGTAAAATATTTAAAATACTGGTATATCTAAATAAAGATTTCTATAAGTTGTCTTGCTAACACCTAGACTCTCGTTTCCCTTATCAAACACACTAAGTTAAATTTATTACTTATGGTATTGTTTCTAGTCTGGTCAGGACATAACATAATAGATCCTGAATCACCTGATTGTCTGACAAGTAAGGTGAGCTAATATGACTTTGCAGTATCCAAATTCGGTGGTAGGTACTAGAACGAAACAGAATTCAAGGCAAGATACGTTGCACGACACAAATTCGGTCATTTCGAAGAAAACGCGCAATATATTATGGTTATGCGTAAGCTTGCGCAAATACGCAGTTTATACGATTGAAACTTATCAGACTAAGAGCGATAAAAAATCATAGAATTTTTCAGCTACTTCTCTTGCTAGAATACTGTCAAATCCAGTAAAGGAATCCGAGGATTTCAGTGTTGTCTCTTGTTTAGACGATGGGTTGACAACTCCCTTAATTTCTTTAGGGATAAAGGCTTGTCTCTATGTTGTAGGTTGTAGGCATGTGAAGAATTTAAATGCTGACCTTCATATAAAGAAAAGAGTGCCAAGAATGGGTACCAATCACAGTGCGACCTGTGAACCTGTGTTGAGTCACATCCGGCGATAAAACCATGTGTTACCTATCGACTTGTTGATTGCACAAACTTAGTTGCAGATATAAAAATAGTACTAAATTATACATGTTGTTCGAAGCACTTCTGTAGTCTAGTGTTCTGAGTCATGATTGTGACTCCTTGCTCTGTAGGACATGGACTCGATTCCCATGGGGATACAAATTATCACTCATCTAAAACATAGCTACCATTTTAGTTGCGACAAGGCCTATCTAGTTGCTATTTAGAGATGATTTCGTTCTTCGGACTTCAGAGGGCACGTTAAGCCGTCGTCGCGGAACGATCGCAGGCATTTACAGCTACAAAATCAGCTGTTAATCTTCCATCTATCTCTTTTACATTTCTTGATAAAGTGACAGGACAATGCATCGTTACCATTAAATATCCTTAACTCAGTCTCTTACCACTACACCTCGCACCCTCGAGTTGTTTGTGGAGTCTCTCCTCAACAAGGCGATGCAGGTGACCATGTCTCGGAACGCCAAGACGCTGAGCCCTTCGCATGTGAAGCAGTGTATCCTGGCAGAGTCCAAGTTTGACTTCCTAAAAGATCTGGTAAGTGTTATAGAGTAGGTAAATTAAAACATCATCAGGTCATACCTACATACAGCTCATACGTCCCAAACGAGGAGCATGAGCTTACCCCGAATTAAGGCGATACCAATGCTCAACTCTTCGCATGTGAAGCAGTGCATCTTGGCCACAAAATAGAGAGGGTACAGAAAGCCCGCTCCGGCCGTTCTCGAAAATAACTACCTAAACTGGCTAGACTACCTAGGGTTGCTACTGTACTAACTCCGAATTTTGAAATAGAGTAGGTTAGGTGCTTCATGTTTACACATGTATCTTATTATACCTACATGCCTAAATGGGTAGCAGAGCATTATTTTTTTTCAATGCGTAGCTAACATAACGTGATTATACAGTAACAATCGCGCGACAGCCGGACTGAACGCCTAGCCGAGACTGCCCGAGACGGCCTGTAAACGCAACGTCAATGTGTGCGTGAGCAAAATGGCGCTTAGTTCCGAGTGGACCATCTGTCCGGGCGCGCCGCGCGGCCGTATACTTAATTTGTGTCTTGGCCGAGTCCAAGTTATTTTTTTAAGGGACCTGGTGTGTACATCATTCTCCTAATGTTTCATCACTTGCGCTTGACTTTACGATGATTGATTAGCTCACTAAGGCTTTGATCAGTTTCATGTGTAGAACAAGCTCTTATGATGTTTGTTTTAAACTTTCGCGCTTTGTACACATTATTGTATTAGAACGGGTCTGAGCGCGGTTGGTTAAACTTGGTATTTTGAGCTCGCGACCACGATTGCAGCAGCGCGATCGAAACGTCGGGCAAAGGTATTTATCTCAAAATACCAAGTTTAACCAACCGCGCTCAGACCCGTTCTAATACAATAAAGCTCTTATGATATTTTGAAATAATAAGTAAGTATGGTACTTAACAAAAATTTCGTTTGCAGGTCAAAAATATCCCAGACGTGTCTGTAGCTGAAGAGAAGGAGTTACAGATGAGTGCTGAGAGCTCACCAAATTCTACAAGGTGAGTTTCCCCTTACTATTCGTTCAATCCCCTAGCCTAGATTAGGAAGCCGGCCTTATCCCGCCAGCTCCCTTCTATCATCAGTCATCCAGACGCACCGCAGGATACCATCCATACTTGTTTGATATCCCACCAATACGCAACAGAAATACATTATCTACGAAAATTTCAACTCTGTAGCTATCACGGTTCATGAGATACAGCCTGGTGACAGACGGACAGACAGACAGCGAAGTCTTATAGTAATAGGGTTCCGTTTTTTACCCTTTGGGTACGGAACCCTAAAAATACTTAAGAAATTTTGCGTAAATTCTCAATGCATTCTAGTACATAGAGTAAAAGATCGTATCTTAACTGTAAAAATATTTTTTTAATCTTAACTGTAAAAATATATTTTTAATCAGCGAACAATCTAAACTTATAAAATCGTTTGTCCTTACTGACTGACTGACTGACTGATTCATCAACGCAGAGCCTAAACTACTAAAGCTAGAATCGTTAAACTTAGAGAGCAAGTTCCTCTTATAACGTAACCTCCCACTAAGAAAGGATTTGCGGATTTTCCCTCCCTAAACGGGTAAAAAGGGGGGTTGAAGTTTGTATGAAAGTCCGTCAATTTTGAAGGTAGGATCTTCAAATTTTGTATTTAGGCTAATGATTAAAAAATAATTTATACGTGTTTCAGCATTTTTGTATTTTTCACCCCTAAGAGGGTTAAATAGGAAATTGAAGTTTGTATGGAAATTCCGTCAATTTTGATGGCAGGATCTTCCAATTTTGTTTTTGGGCTAAAGATTAAAAAATAATGAACACGTGTTTCAGCGTTTTTGTATTTTCCACCTCTAAGGGGGTTAAATAGGGGATGGAAGTTTGTATTGAAATTCCGTCAATTTTAAAGGTAGGAACAGCGCAGGAACTCAATCCCACGGGAAAACTCTTAGCTGCGGGTGAAACCGCGGGGCGGAAAGCTAGTAATAATATAAATACGTTTTTTCTCTTATAATATTAGTTTAGTATCAAATCAGTAACAAAATACAGATTTCCTTTTAGTTAAGTCCTATCAAAGGCGACTTTGTTTCAAACCAGCTCAGGAGTTATTTTTAGACGTTATCAGTGCTCAAATTGTGTTAGCAGTATGTACGTTAACCTCAATTCTAGATTAATTGGAAACCATAAAGTTATTATACTAATAAAATTAACTAACGAACTAGATATAGGTTCTAAATGAAACTAGGATATCAGCAAAGTAAATAAAATATGTTTGGTCTTTAAGAACAATTTATGAATAATATATAATATTATAAAAGGAAAAGTAAACCTACCTGTCTGTTTCACGCTCTTTCACGTCTAAACGTCTGAACGGATTTTGATGAAATTTGACAGAACGATAGATAGGATCCTGGGCTCGTCCGTACGATCCCTTTTAACCTATCTATACTATCTATCTCCATATCACGGAGGTCCATACATACCTCCACATACATAGACTACTTTTTAAATACCTCCCTCATTCCTAGCCCTAATCCACATTACGATTTTATTGTTTACAGATTCTCTGAAACGTCAGCTCCACGAAGAATAGTGAGAGAAGACTCGAACAGCTCGAGCAGTTGCGACATTCGAGTCCAACAGTTACCATTACCGCGGGAACCGCTCCCGAGGGAAAACACGAAACGTGCGCTTTCCGCTGAAGTGGAGACCAAGCCCAAGGTAGAGACAGTTACCTCTGCGACCTCTGACGCTGCCATAGACCTATCAGTCGGGAGCAGTCAGGTCAGATTTGCCAATTTCTACCAAGAGACATTAGTCGATCAAGTACAACACAGGAGTGTGATCACTGTGAACCCGACGTACAGTTGTCCGCAACCGTCTACGTCAAACTACGCCCCGTTAACACCAGTAGAACCTACCGTAAGACCTGACGCACCAAAGCCAATAAAACCACTATTCTTCGTAGATGTAAGACAGAATAACGTTATGACACCGCCCAGAACGCCAGTAACGCCTATTCTTAACATAGACTTTACCAAGAATATAGCCAAACCGGAAATCAAAACTCCGGTAACGCCCATACTAAACATAGACTTTACTAAGAATATAGCCAATCCAGAAATCAAAGTTCTAGACACGTCAGTAGTTAATGTCGTCAAGGATAGAATTAAGGAGAAACTTCAGAGGCAGAATTCAAAAGGTAAAGTATCTGAACCTAGAAGGGAACCTAAACCGCCCCCACCTGCCGTCAACATTGATAATATTAACTCTGGTAATTTACAAATCGATGAAGACTATGATACCTGAATATTTAATAAGTTAAGTGTTTAAAACAGTCGATTACCATTTTGTGTAATGTTTAAGTGTTTAATGTCAAACATTTTGTTTATCTTTTTCTCGTACGTAAAAATGTGTGAGTGCTTTGTTTAATTTTTAAGTCTGAGATTGACAATTTGTTTTATTTCTCTGAGAAATATTGATTTCTTGTGTTTTTTTTTTGTTCGTTATTTTATAGCTCGAACTTTTTGTTACTCTCATTTAAATTATTAATTGTGTCTATTAGTTAAATGAATGAATCGTTGTCTAGAAATGTAATTTTAGAACTTTAACTGTTGTCTTTGAAGGTGGTTCGATGAGCTCAGTAGCGCCACCACAAGTAATTCTTAAACTGGCCGTTTTTGGAAATTTCGACATTCAAAGCTTAGATATTAAGTGGAGTGTATGACCATAAGGATTACAGAATGAAGAATTACTTGCGATTTACGCGAATCCTAATAAATATTCATGATGATGTTTGTATTTGTTTGAGACACAATAAAATTACTTATGGGGGCGCCACTGAGCTCATCGGACCATTTTAAGTTAAAACTTTTCTGCTTTTAGAAACAGGAATGTTTGTTCTTTGCTTATCTTGTATTGTAAATAATTAAAAAATCTGATTATGCAACGAATGTGGTTATTTAACGGGACCTTGTCTGATTTCAAATTTGTTCTGTCACTTGTTCGTAGGTTTTATTGGTTGCTCTCTGACAGTGATTTGACATCCTTTATAGGTTCATCTAGGTTATATAACATCCATGATAACATCTTATTTAAGATTTGTCCTGTCAAATTGTTACAGAAATAAAACGGCTATGAAACAGCTGAATACTTAGCTGATTTTAATCATGTCAAAGTTACGTTACACATATATACACTTGTAAAATAAAACGGCTATTTAAAATTATTTCGGTCACTTTGACAGGATTAAAAGCAGCTGTCGTATAATCTTCTTTTTTATTCAATTAATTAAAAGAGACAGGACTGATGATAGATAGTCATAGAAAACGTTGACTACAAATGAATGATTTATTACAAACGAAAGAGTGATAGAAAAATTAACTATGTTGCGGTTGTGTCCTCTCCTTGCGCTTTTCTTGTGATTTAGCCAGTAACCATTAAAGTAAGCCTTGGCCTCACTGTCGAGTAATTCCCAAAAAGCGGGACTGAGCCTGTCCCGCGCAGGACATTTAATTTTTGGATTAAAAATCGGGACGTCTGGCAACGCTGGTGAGGACATATACTTATGAACTGTTGATGATTACACTGTATGAACACAAGTCAAATGAAAACATCGCATCAATCTTCAGTTTTGTGACGACAAGGTTCCGATATGCCAACCAAAGCAATAAATTGATAATTAAATATTAGATATTTTATTGCACATTAGAGAACAAAACTGAATTTTACTTTGAGCATCAAACATTAGTCGTAGTGGCGCCATCAGGTAGGTATAGGCTAGCTAAACTAATAATGGTTACATAACATTTTCCTTAACAAAAATATCCAATTTAAAAAATACAATAAATTCAATAATGTTTGTCCAGTTTGATGCAGAAAAGTGGAATTCAGTGGATTTTTTGCTTACCTCAGGTTCGTCCTGGCAGTCAATTACAATGTAAATTGAGATTTTTGGGGGTATTTCTTTCTTCCTATTTTTGTATAGATATATCTGTCTCAGGGAAATGACGAAACCAAGGATTTCGCGATATCTCGAAATCCCGGAAGAAGGCGTAATCGCTTGATCATTACGCCTTCTTACTGAAAATGTTTAGGGATTTGAGGAAATTGTTGATGTTCATAAAATATAACTGAAAGAATTTCAAGTTAAAAAAAATGGGTGCATGTACTTATGTAGGCGCGCGCGTGAGAAGTTATACTTCTTTGACATTTTTCATAATAGAGGTTCTATGTCTATTTTGTGGCCAACTTCAACCTGATGCGTATTAAATGAAAAAAACGTGACATGACATCGTCAGAATATGTTTCTTTTAAGGTGGTTCGATAAGCTCAGTGGCGCACCACAAGTAATAAATTTATTGTGTCAACAACAATTTCCTTATTTCACTAGTCAAATGACAAATCCCTAAACATTTTCAGTAAGAAGGCGTAATGATCAATTTGCGCTTACGCCTGCTTCTTCCGGGATTTCGCGAATGGTTTCGTCATTTACCTGCGACATATCGATGTAGTAGTACCTTAGTTAATATAAAAAAATACTACGCACCTACAATCGAACGTATGTTTTGGGACAAACCATAAGTTTTAACTAAATTGTCTGCACTGAAATAAATAATGGAAATTCTATTTAAACTTTTTTATTACGTCCAGCTATCTTTTAATTTTGATAGAAATATTTTTCGAAATAAACATTATATTACTCCATGCTATCACTAAAGTATCATTTACAATATTTTAACTGGAGTTTTTAATGTAACTTTTGTACATCCGAGTAGTGATTTGCGAAATGTCGCCTAATGTACCTATTTCAAATCGTTATGTTAATAGGTAGAGAGCACGTGTGTGCATCATTATTTAGGGTTCCGTACCTCAAAAGGAAAAAATCGGATTTTTTCAAACCCTGATCCTGTGAGAACAAAAAAGGGCAACAATTTTAGTTAATTGGATTGTTATTATGAACGGGATTAATACCACGATTATGTTTATTGTTACTTCGATATTTCGGAGTTGTTTCAAACTCCATGGTCACGAGTAGACTTAAAACTTATAATTGGTATGCCTCTCATTTTGTATGGTACAGGATTAGCCCACAAATTATTAAACTCAATACAAATGAGTTTTATCAAATGTTTAAAAACACCCTGTTTAAGATATATAGATATCATTCATTCACTTCACTGCCTCACAAAAACATCCTGTATCTAATAATGATGAAGTTGCTTCGAACATTCTCTACTAACTTGTAATAAGTGGTGTGATAGTCTATGGACGTATAAGCAATACTTCTATAGTCAGAATAATAATATACCAAGAATACAAACGAATGTACAATGGTATTGCATGTAAAATATAGATTGGTGATACGTATTGAACGTGTTTTATTTACGGATGCCATTTTCAATCCCTCTCTTTTAATACACGAGTTATACAAATAAAAAAAACCGGCCACGTGCGAGTCGGACTCGCGCACGAAGGACCGAAGCCTTAACGTGCTCTCCAAAGCACGGATTCGATAAGAAGAAAGGAAATGCAGTAAAACAAATGTATATGACATGTACAAAAATATTTGTTTTATTGTTGTTAAATTGATATTTATTTCTAACAATAACAACTACTACACTAATTATACTAAATACAAAATTTTGTAAGTATATTCTTATTTATATTTCTTCTGAACTTTTACAGGAAAATATGGACATTGGATTGAAAAAAATATGTGATGTGCAAAAGAAAATATCTGTAAATAGCCTCCATAAGATTTTTTACTTAGATTTCTAATGTCGCGTAACTAATTAATGTTTTACGCCATTTACAGATATGACTTTACAAAATAGGTATGAAATTCACCTAACCTGCACCAAACACAAGTATTTTTTATAAATTGGAAATGAAGTTTTTCATGGCAAGAATGGTTTGGCATTTTACATTAATTTTAATTTAACACTTTCGCTGCTAAGCTGCTTTTTGGTAAAAGCCGGCCGTGCTAGCCTTAACATGTGTAGCGTGTTCCCCGCACTGCCGCGGCATGCCGTTGCGTTCGTGTCGAAAACGCTACAGCTGTGCGGCCGGCCCGACCTAGCGTGTTTGGCGATACCAATACGCCAGTGCGCGTCGACGCGCCACGCACAGGCGTAGCTGCTACCGGCGCTCGAGGCACACATACGTCCGGTAGAGCCGAACACGCATCGGCGGTTCATAGCACAGTCGGTTACTAAAATTCACGCAGCTACGATGAGTGTTTGTGAGCACAGTCGCGACAGTAAGCTCGACACGCATGGGCGATTTTAGCAGTCAACGTGTTAAACTGATTCCGTTATTTTTAAATAACTTATTTTGGATGTCAGTCAGTGATTTACTATTTATTTATTGAGAAGATGAATTTGAGATTCAAATTACAGCATTTTCCCTAACTTAACCCTAACTTTCCCTAAAAAGATCCCATTAATTTTGACAATCCAAATTATGTAATTGTTTCCTTTTAATATTGTTGTCGTTTTTAGCAATAAACAGTTCTTATTTTGATTGACAGTACTAAATAAATTAAATATTAACGAATTTACAATAAATGGTCCTTCGAACCACATTATTTCGAATTTTAAAATAAGAACCAAGTTTGCACAAAATATGCTGATAAAAAATAAGTAACTGAAAAGAAAGTAATAATGTTCAACATAAATTATGATATTGTATTAATACTGATTACTTTAGTCGCTTAAACTATGGTAAGGATGGCGTTATATTTACAACTGTGTATAATTTAGTAAGACCCGCATTTATATGCAATAATAATAATTCACATGACATGTTGGAAAACGCTAAAAATACATTTAGTTGAAAATTATAATTATTTTTGGTGGCAAATTGTATAGTATTATGCTCATTTTAATACTAATATTTCTTTGCCAGGGAATTTATAACGAAATAGACTAAAACTATTTCGATGAAATAAATAAAAATAAAATTCAACATGTCTGTGATGTGGCTACAATATAATACAACCAATACTTAACATAAATAAATGTAATAATTAAAGTACCTAATTATTACCATGCAAAATAATGCATTGTCCATTATACTAATTTGTTTATAAATATTTATGTACTAAGCATATTTAAAAAATTTACAAGCACCTAAATTTCATTATACTATGATTGATAAGGCACATTATATTGGGCTACTGAGTACTGCATCTTCTATTACACGTTACACCAACACCACTGATTCACAAAGAAATCCCAGGTTCTTTTCTTATAGAATCTGTCGCACTTTTTCATTAGATTATGAAAATTTTCGCGCGATTTTAAAGTAGACAATTTACTGCACCTGCCTGTGTTTTCATTGCCTAAAAGGTATAAAGGCACAAAATCATCTATACTATAGTATAAAAATGGCTACAACACAATCAGTAGAGAACTTTGTATAATTATCAACAATTAAATACCTACTAAAAAGGAAGACTGTATGGTATTTATATTACAAATACATTAAAAATAGATGATACAAAAAATATGTCATAAGTATTACAGTTTTAAAGTAAATTATAAGTTAATTTAACTAAAATAAACATCTAAAATTAACCCAATACAAATTTTGGAATGTATAATTATGAGTTGGCAGTCTTCAAAATTTAAGTACTGACGAAACACACATTGGATACAGGTCAGAAAAATAATATCTTTGTTACCATTTCTACATTATCACTGCATTGAAAGATACTGTACAACATTTTCACTCTTATCCTTCGTGCAGAAAAAATGGGCGTCAAATCATTATTCAGCTAAATTCATTTCCTTCGTACAAACTTTCACACACTTCCAACAATCTGAGAACTGGACTTATATTGTATGGGAACAGAGATTTCGACACCAATCGGCTTATTTGAAGTCTTAACCTGATCAGCACTCTCATGGTGTCATCTAGCCCTCTATTACTCCCAGGCTCGCTCTGTTGGCACGTCTCCAGAAACTTAGGCCAGTTCCTTCTACTATACTTTAAAAATCTGAGCAGATATAACAAGAAACATGTCTCATTGCTGACCAGGTAATCTAGCAACACGTCACTATCATATGACACCACTTTCAAGAATTCTATGAATGATGAAATAGGATTCAACATTGGCATCAAATCTGGATACATGGAATTTCTGTATACAATACCAACAGTAATATCAAGTGTACACACCATAGATTCAATCAAATAATCATCCTGTTCACTAAACAAATGTATCAACATTTTTGTGAATGGGGTCTCTGGATGGAACTCAAGATTGTTCCGAATGAAAACATCTAGTTTTTTCAAGACATCTCTTATTGATCTCTCAACTATCTGCATATCTTGAATAGCATTGTAATCTGATGAATCTATTGAGCTGTCTGAAGAATCACATCTCATCTCCTTCACTGTCACAGCAATAGATTTAAGAACCAAGAGAGACATCCTTTGCAACATTGTTTTGTCCACTTCGTTTCCTGACTGTGAATCTTCATTTTCATCATCTCCGTAACTCTGATCTACCAACTGGATGGTAGCATTTAGAGGGGCCACATCAGGACCCAAAGAGTAATTACGGATGACCCGACATTCATGACCAAGGAAACCAAAACCGCTTCTGCTGTTTTGTACCCTGACATCGCTCAACAACCTAAAGTCCTTTACAAATCTGACGATGGAGTGAGCGAGACAGCAGATTTCCTCTGGCAAGATATCTTGTAAAGCTAATGTTGAACCGTAGCAAAGAACTTCGTTGAATAAACTCAATAAATGACTGTAAATCAAACTTGGCAGCATTGTATTCCTGAGTAGATCTACAAAACCTTGTAAATCAGCATAGAATGGCTTGGTGTCTATAACAGAGAGATTTGCCTTGACACTAATAATATTTTCCCATAGAGAGAAAAATGTTAGTATACAGTTTTCAGCATTAGCTAGATTCAGGTACCTTAGTAAAAGAAGCTTCATGTTTTTGACTAAAACAGGCCAGTGGTGTTCCAGTGTTTTTATTGTGAGGCATTTTATGTGCGAAGTATCAAATGATTCAGAGTCATTTAGGACAATCATTACACAACCATTTTCGTTGACTCTTTCTATTCTTGATGGGACTGGGTCAGGAGATATTGATCTTTCAGATTCACTTGGCTGCCGTTCTTGTATTTTCAACACTGGCTCATTTAACTTGAATGTCACTGGTCTTTCTTCTGCCTCTTCCCCAGCAGATGTCGATGGAGTGCTATTAGTTTGTAGATTAGAGAATTCATTATGTAGGTTATTAGTATGGGAACTACTAGTAGCTTGAGTACCGTAACCTACATTACTTCTAAATGGATTGTCTTCTTGGACATGATTTCCTGTTGAATTCATGTATGTGCTTTCTTCTAGCGGATGCTGTTCAACATCTTTCCATTCCACTATCCTCTTTATGATATCCAAACTAAAATTGATCTTTTGTACTGTTATTCTGTTTATTCTATCAAACAAATAGATGTTTTCCGCAATTTGTTGTAGCCAGTTTTCATCAACAGTGTCTTTTGAGACAATCAGGAAACTGGCCAGTACCCTACTTGCAACAAAAGTAACAAATTTACTTTTATGG
>JARACY010001539.1:0-56307 GCA_029255725.1 Scrobipalpa atriplicella
GTGTTGATTGATGTGAAACAAAGGTCACACGTTCATACACACGTCATACAAACAACCAAACATACTTACATTACAAACTGTTACAATGTAAGTTGTAAGTGAAACGGAACGTAATTTTAGTTATGTGTTTTTGTAAGGTTAAGGTTGAATGTGTTTTGGAAAATGAATCAACCTTTAACTTAAGCTGTTTTTTTTAATGTTTAAAACCAGGAATGTCTACAACTCTGAAAAACTATTTGACGTCTTTTCTAAACAATAGCTCGACCAACCCTAAGTTTTATTAAAAATTCTTATGATAATGGTTTGCAAATTAAATTAAACATTGTAAGTGTCACGAGAATTTAATTTACAATAGTATAATAGTAAAATTGGAAAACTATAGTCGACTCTATCTAGGTCTGATCTAGAGTAGAGTCAAAGTGGAGTCAAGCGTGTCAACACATAAAAACAAAATTATAAATCTTACCCCTTCCGCTGCACTGGTTTCAATTTATAGGTCCCCAAATTATTTGTAATAACCACGTTACCCGGGGGAGTAAAGTATCCCATCTGCACCATAGACGCAGGTCCAGATTGCGACCAATTCAATTTTGCATCGTAATATTTCACACAAAACACGACGGATAAAATCATTTGTAAACGCGTCAGAAAACATTTGCATCTCGTTATAATTTTAGGGCTGGCAACTTTTTTCCGAAGTGAGAATAAAACAAAAGCTAAAAAAAAAAACAAGTCAGCAAATAAAATAAAACGTTTGAAACCATGTGAAAAACTTAGGATACTGATGTATCCAACCTATGCTATGGCTTAAAATTGCTTCTAAAGCTGTTTCCATCTTCTTCTTCTGTCTAGCGTTTTCGCGGCCTGATGCTGAGGCCCGCTTTCTGGCCTTTTAGGCCCGTATTTATAATCAGCTCTCAAGAGTGACAGCTAGATTGAATTCGTATCAGAAATGTCATTTCAGTACAAAATGGGCTGTCAAATCCATACTTAATATTGCTCTCAATATTGAGATCGCTTTATAAATACGAGCCTTACTCTACTTTGCCTGGTCTTCGGCATCCGCTGGTGTGAGATCGTTCTCTTCCATATCCGCTTTTACGACGTCTAGCCAGCGCGTCTTTGGTCTGCTGCGTGATTTCAATATCTTGATTTTTAAAAAAATTATAAAAGTAAGAAAACCATTACTCCCTATTCTGAAACAAATTAATGTTCGCTCATAAAAGGTATAAATAAAAATATAATTGTAAGATTTTCATTTTTCAGTACTCGATTGTTTAAATATATTTTTTCTGAAAAAATTGCGTACATTCGCGCAGTTATCTCTTAACTTAAGTACAAAAGTCTCAAACATTACACAAGAAAAAAAAATAACGACACCGCTTGTTTAGTTGTCAACCCTAGTATGCCCTTAGGGCGGACACACACGCGGCTAATTTGGTGATGTTATACAAGTCTCACTCTTTAGTCTGCCTATTACGATATTGGACTGTCCTAGTGATGTTTGTTCTTGGTGATTATTTGGTATTATCGATATCGCTTTTATGAGTTTTTTTTATAAAATTAAATTTAAATATTATTTTTACCAGCTTCCAAATATTTGATCAGTAAATTAGCGTAAGATACACTTTGAAATCAGATGCAAAAGATTTTATCTCAATCCCTAAAAGTAACTGTTACAGGAAAAATCATAAAACATCGTACATATAGCTCGAAGCTTGGGTCTAGTAATCGTTCTAAACTAAAAATTTAAAGACAACATATTGAAGGTTGTGCGAGTGTCGAGACAAGGATCAAATAAGATGGAAGAACTAAATACCTAGCTGCTTTGCAATTTTACGCGGTGTTCACACTGGCTCCGCGCTACGTCGCGTAGGGCAGATATTTAATTGTCTATGTTTCATTGTTCAACACAAAGGGAGCGTAGACAATCACGCACTCCGTCGCGTAGCGCGTAGCCCGTGTGAACACTGCCATACAGATAATGTAATAAAAGTTTAAAATCTTCATTAGCATTGGTTAGGTTTCCATAACATTACAAATACGAAGATGACACCTCATAACGATAATATCATAACATATCACAACCATTATCTTCTCTATCAAGAATATAAAATACTAAATAACCAACCACAAGCACACTCCGTCCAATTTCAATCACACTAACGTCACCAATATCGATAAAACGCGCGCCCATCACTAATGCTATGAATATTTAATTTCACCCCTTTCGGCGCGTGTTTATTTATTGGCAGTATGTGTAGGCCGGCGGCGATCTGCATACGTTGTGTCAAAACTGTGGGGTGATCCAACCCCTATCATTATTGTAGTCGGGGTAGTAGGATGAGACTCTAAACAACAATATACTTACTTCGGAAAATAAGTCGCGTACTTCGCGACATGTTTCGGAGCATTCGGAGCTCCTTCATCAGGCCAAGTTCGGAAGCGGAGTTGACCTGGCCGCCTCACTCCGCGCACGTTTTTCGTCCGTTTTTGAATTTAATTTGGCATGTCTCACTTAAGTTTCAAGACGTCAGGATCAGGAAACACTTCTGTTTCAGTCTGAAGGGCAAGAGAGCCAGTGCTGGCACAAGAGACATTCCACCGTAGGTCTCATGGTGTGCAACGCACTCTGCTATTTCAGTAATAACTAGGTGTTATAGGCTACGATGCTGCTTACCATCAGGAGGGCCATAAGCTTAGTTGCCGCTAACGGTGAGTTCTCTCCATTGTAGAATCCGACCATGTCCACATTACTTTTGGCCCATAGAATTTAATAACTGTGATAAAAAAACAGTGGGATGAAAACCACGTGAAAACCTTTTATCATACAGAAAACCTATCTATTTTAAAATATATATGTGCTGTGAAGCTTTCCAATCAAAACAATCACCGTGGTGCACTCGATTGTATACCTAAGTAATAAAACCTAATGTTGTGTATTTCGCTGCGTCTCCAATCAAAACCGTGCTATAATATCCAAAATATATCGTGTCGCCTGACATAATAACTAGCATAATATTCAGCCCTTTGGCTATTAAATAATAATTAGGTAGTAAATTAAAGCGCGTAGCGGGGTGGGCACTACACGTCGTACGCAAACTGCCACTGTTTACTATAGTTCAGTGTTGCCAACTGTTTTGATAATCAGCGCATTTAGGTTAGGTTAGAAAAATTAAAGGCTCCATATCTTTGCCAGCACAATTTTAATATGACAACAGAGAAGATAGGAAAATTACCATTCGAAAAAAAAATGTTTTAGACTTTTTGGCAAGCTGTGGGGAAAATTATGTAAGTACCTACACTCTTCGAGCTCTGATATTTGGCCCCAAGAGGCATGCGTGTCTCTTTGGTAAAATAGAGCAATCGGGAAAGTCTCTAATGAAAATAAAACTATGGGATGGAATTTAGAATTAATTATAAAGAAATAAACTGCTGTTTTACAGGAGGTGTCACAAACAAGAGTTCACAAGAAATACGTTCACCATGGTCAATGGACGAATGGTGACTGGTGAAGTAAACGATCTTGGTAGCAAATTGACATCAACCACTCCGCGTGCATTGACGTAGACGATAATAAACTACAGTTTTAGTAGAAAATCCACAAGGCTGGCAACCCAGCTCCCAACTGTTTATTATAAGGGCCTGTGCGTGGACGATAGTCAGAGGTAATGGTAATGGTCACTCTGTTGGTTTTGCATTTTGGGGAATTTGTGACGGTAGGCTTGGTCCAATAGCCCTTTATATTTTGATTGTCTAGGTGTAGGGTAGAGCTGACTAAGCATAAGCAGATCTGGTAAATGATAAAACAGCAGAAGAAGATGACTCAGAAAGAAGCAGATATACATTGTTACCAGAACCAGCAGCCTGCATCTGCTGGTTCAAGAAAGTATTGGTTTCCACCTGACCTGAACGGCGCCCGCCGCGCTTGTAATCCATCTGACCTGGAATTTAATCTGAAGATGACATTTCTGATGATGATGACGTTATCAGCTTTTTTGCCTTATGATGCTATAAGGTAAGGTGGTATGATTTTGTGCCATATCAAAACTTGCGCCTATTTCTGCTTCCAAACAAAGATAAGCACTTTGAACTCAGTTTTGAAGGTTTTAACAGCAAGCTACAGGAAATTACTAACAAATGAGAGAACCCACCTCAGATCTCACGGTGATTGTTTTGATTGGAAAGCTTCACAGCACATATATATTTTAAAATAGATAGGTTTTCTGTATGATAAAAGGTTTTCACGTGGTTTTCATCCCACTGTTTTTTTATCACAGTTATTAAATTCTATGGGCCAAAAGTAATGTGGACATGGTCGGATTCTACAATGGAGAGAACTCACCGTTAGCGGCAACTAAGCTTATGGCCCTCCTGATGGTAAGCAGCATCGTAGCCTATAACACCTAGTTATTACTGAAATAGCAGAGTGCGTTGCACACCATGAGACCTACGGTGGAATGTCTCTTGTGCCAGCACTGGCTCTCTTGCCCTTCAGACTGAAACAGAAGTGTTTCCTGATCCTGACGTCTTGAAACTTAAGTGAGACATGCCAAATTAAATTCAAAAACGGACGAAAAACGTGCGCGGAGTGAGGCGGCCAGGTCAACTCCGCTTCCGAACTTGGCCTGATGAAGGAGCTCCGAATGCTCCGAAACATGTCGCGAAGTACGCGACTTATTTTCCGAAGTAAGTATATTGTTGTTTAGAGTCTCATCCTACTACCCCGACTACAATAATGATAGGGGTTGGATCACCCCACAGTTTTGACACAACGTATGCAGATCGCCGCCGGCCTACACATACTGCCAATAAATAAACACGCGCCGAAAGGGGTGAAATTAAATATTCATAGCATTAGTGATGGGCGCGCGTTTTATCGATATTGGTGACGTTAGTGTGATTGAAATTGGACGGAGTGTGCTTGTGGTTGGTTATTTAGTATTTTATATTCTTGATAGAGAAG
The DNA here is from genome assembly GCA_029255725.1 of Scrobipalpa atriplicella. Taxonomy (NCBI): domain Eukaryota; kingdom Metazoa; phylum Arthropoda; class Insecta; order Lepidoptera; family Gelechiidae; genus Scrobipalpa; species Scrobipalpa atriplicella. The sequence goes on from JARACY010001539.1 coordinate 4,967, forward strand.
ATAATGGTTGTGATATGTTATGATATTATCGTTATGAGGTGTCATCTTCGTATTTGTAATGTTATGGAAACCTAACCAATGCTAATGAAGATTTTAAACTTTTATTACATTATCTGTATGGCAGTGTTCACACGGGCTACGCGCTACGCGACGGAGTGCGTGATTGTCTACGCTCCCTTTGTGTTGAACAATGAAACATAGACAATTAAATATCTGCCCTACGCGACGTAGCGCGGAGCCAGTGTGAACACCGCGTAAAATTGCAAAGCAGCTAGGTATTTAGTTCTTCCATCTTATTTGATCCTTGTCTCGACACTCGCACAACCTTCAATATGTTGTCTTTAAATTTTTAGTTTAGAACGATTACTAGACCCAAGCTTCGAGCTATATGTACGATGTTTTATGATTTTTCCTGTAACAGTTACTTTTAGGGATTGAGATAAAATCTTTTGCATCTGATTTCAAAGTGTATCTTACGCTAATTTACTGATCAAATATTTGGAAGCTGGTAAAAATAATATTTAAATTTAATTTTATAAAAAAAACTCATAAAAGCGATATCGATAATACCAAATAATCACCAAGAACAAACATCACTAGGACAGTCCAATATCGTAATAGGCAGACTAAAGAGTGAGACTTGTATAACATCACCAAATTAGCCGCGTGTGTGTCCGCCCTAAGGGCATACTAGGGTTGACAACTAAACAAGCGGTGTCGTTATTTTTTTTTCTTGTGTAATGTTTGAGACTTTTGTACTTAAGTTAAGAGATAACTGCGCGAATGTACGCAATTTTTTCAGAAAAAATATATTTAAACAATCGAGTACTGAAAAATGAAAATCTTACAATTATATTTTTATTTATACCTTTTATGAGCGAACATTAATTTGTTTCAGAATAGGGAGTAATGGTTTTCTTACTTTTATAATTTTTTTAAAAATCAAGATATTGAAATCACGCAGCAGACCAAAGACGCGCTGGCTAGACGTCGTAAAAGCGGATATGGAAGAGAACGATCTCACACCAGCGGATGCCGAAGACCAGGCAAAGTAGAGTAAGGCTCGTATTTATAAAGCGATCTCAATATTGAGAGCAATATTAAGTATGGATTTGACAGCCCATTTTGTACTGAAATGACATTTCTGATACGAATTCAATCTAGCTGTCACTCTTGAGAGCTGATTATAAATACGGGCCTAAAAGGCCAGAAAGCGGGCCTCAGCATCAGGCCGCGAAAACGCTAGACAGAAGAAGAAGATGGAAACAGCTTTAGAAGCAATTTTAAGCCATAGCATAGGTTGGATACATCAGTATCCTAAGTTTTTCACATGGTTTCAAACGTTTTATTTTATTTGCTGACTTGTTTTTTTTTTTAGCTTTTGTTTTATTCTCACTTCGGAAAAAAGTTGCCAGCCCTAAAATTATAACGAGATGCAAATGTTTTCTGACGCGTTTACAAATGATTTTATCCGTCGTGTTTTGTGTGAAATATTACGATGCAAAATTGAATTGGTCGCAATCTGGACCTGCGTCTATGGTGCAGATGGGATACTTTACTCCCCCGGGTAACGTGGTTATTACAAATAATTTGGGGACCTATAAATTGAAACCAGTGCAGCGGAAGGGGTAAGATTTATAATTTTGTTTTTATGTGTTGACACGCTTGACTCCACTTTGACTCTACTCTAGATCAGACCTAGATAGAGTCGACTATAGTTTTCCAATTTTACTATTATACTATTGTAAATTAAATTCTCGTGACACTTACAATGTTTAATTTAATTTGCAAACCATTATCATAAGAATTTTTAATAAAACTTAGGGTTGGTCGAGCTATTGTTTAGAAAAGACGTCAAATAGTTTTTCAGAGTTGTAGACATTCCTGGTTTTAAACATTAAAAAAAACAGCTTAAGTTAAAGGTTGATTCATTTTCCAAAACACATTCAACCTTAACCTTACAAAAACACATAACTAAAATTACGTTCCGTTTCACTTACAACTTACATTGTAACAGTTTGTAATGTAAGTATGTTTGGTTGTTTGTATGACGTGTGTATGAACGTGTGACCTTTGTTTCACATCAATCAACACTCAAACTCCGGTGTAAACAGTTGTAACCTGATGAAGGAAGCGTGATCGTGCTGTACTTAGGAACTTTTAAACAGTGAAATCGATATGTTGGAAAGTCTCGATTTTTTCGATGGTATCGATAGATTTGGCATTACAATCGATGTTTTATTAGAATTAGAAACATTTCTGGGCATGAAGATCTTAGCAGGTACTGACAATTTATTATTCTGATGGGACATGCTGACCGACGCGGCCAGAGAGAAGGCGCAGCAGAGCTCAGCATCGACTAATTATTCACATGCCCATCCGACGCATGGACCATCTTATTGTACTCAGACAATCAAGTAATCAGCCTGCAACAACCCGCTGGGAATCGAACCAGGGAGTTTCGGATTGTAAGTCCATGTAGGAAGATGTCTACTCTAGTGCAGTGCTTAGCTTATTCTTCTGCGCAATAGATAAGGGTTAAAAACTATATTATTCGATTGTATACCTAAGTAATAAAACCTAATGTTGTGTATTTCGCTGCGTCTCCAATCAAAACCGTGCTATAATATCCAAAATATATCGTGTCGCCTGACATAATAACTAGCATAATATTCAGCCCTTTGGCTATTAAATAATAATTAGGTAGTAAATTAAAGCGCGTAGCGGGGTGGGCACTACACGTCGTACGCAAACTGCCACTGTTTACTATAGTTCAGTGTTGCCAACTGTTTTGATAATCAGCGCATTTAGGTTAGGTTAGAAAAATTAAAGGCTCCATATCTTTGCCAGCACAATTTTAATATGACAACAGAGAAGATAGGAAAATTACCATTCGAAAAAAAAATGTTTTAGACTTTTTGGCAAGCTGTGGGGAAAATTATGTAAGTACCTACACTCTTCGAGCTCTGATATTTGGCCCCAAGAGGCATGCGTGTCTCTTTGGTAAAATAGAGCAATCGGGAAAGTCTCTAATGAAAATAAAACTATGGGATGGAATTTAGAATTAATTATAAAGAAATAAACTGCTGTTTTACAGGAGGTGTCACAAACAAGAGTTCACAAGAAATACGTTCACCATGGTCAATGGACGAATGGTGACTGGTGAAGTAAACGATCTTGGTAGCAAATTGACATCAACCACTCCGCGTGCATTGACGTAGACGATAATAAACTACAGTTTTAGTAGAAAATCCACAAGGCTGGCAACCCAGCTCCCAACTGTTTATTATAAGGGCCTGTGCGTGGACGATAGTCAGAGGTAATGGTAATGGTCACTCTGTTGGTTTTGCATTTTGGGGAATTTGTGACGGTAGGCTTGGTCCAATAGCCCTTTATATTTTGATTGTCTAGGTGTAGGGTAGAGCTGACTAAGCATAAGCAGATCTGGTAAATGATAAAACAGCAGAAGAAGATGACTCAGAAAGAAGCAGATATACATTGTTACCAGAACCAGCAGCCTGCATCTGCTGGTTCAAGAAAGTATTGGTTTCCACCTGACCTGAACGGCGCCCGCCGCGCTTGTAATCCATCTGACCTGGAATTTAATCTGAAGATGACATTTCTGATGATGATGACGTTATCAGCTTTTTGCCTTATGATGCTATAAGGTAAGGTGGTATGATTTTGTGCCATATCAAAACTTGCGCCTATTTCTGCTTCCAAACAAAGATAAGCACTTTGAACTCAGTTTTGAAGGTTTTAACAGCAAGCTACAGGAAATTACTAACAAATGAGAGAACCCACCTCAGATCTCACGGTGAGCACAGAGCACTTATGTATATCAAAATAGATATTAAAGATAAAAACACTTAGAACACCATTGTGAATCGGTCAATTTGAATAATGAATGCGTTTTCGGTTATACCTTTTAATTCAATTGCCTGCTATCTAATATATCAATCAGATGCCGCATACGGACCCAGTGCATGGGAACAAAATCAAAACATTTATGTTTTTTTTTTGTATATTGCCTTAGCTTAGGCTCTTGTTCACGAGGTCATTATGATTCTATTCCCAGCTGTTTTAAGTTGGTTAGGATGTTGCACACTGATTATCTGATTAAACATATTTGAGTCAAAGATTTGAGTTTGATTTTGTTTTCTATGAATATGACTGTTCCTTCTCTGAGTTGTCAATAAATAAAAAGGCTCTGTGTTTCGAAAAAGACTAGAGGTATAAGCAGTTGTTACCGGTTCCTAAAAATGCTAACATCATAGGGTTCATCAGGTTGTTACTTGAATACCCATATGATAGCTTCACTTAGCTTCATAGACTCAACATTATAAGACTTAAAATCATCCGAGAGTTGCCCGACAGAAAGGCCTACCTTGGCGATAAGGCCGCCTGTGCTTTACTTTTTATTGGTTATGTTATTGTCTTACTATCTTCTTCTTCATCTTTGTCTTACTATTGTATGTGTTTTCCTAAGTGCAATATTTACAAATTTACTTAGATTCGGATGAGTTCCCATAGTCTGCACAAGCACTACGCATGGAAGACTTACGTCCCGTTTTACCAAATTTGTCTGCGTTTCGGTACACGTAATTCGTCTGCATACAATGGAGGTGATAATGTAATTAGCGGTAAGTGATAGATCACTTCCTTGCCTGTCTGATTGTGTGTTTGTTTGTCCAGAAAAGTTGTTTTAAAGTGGGTCAGTAGCAACGAAGCGTAACAAACAAAGTGTTCATGTTAAAAAGTTCATGGAACAGCAAACCTTTTTGTTGTAAGTAGGAACTTAAACGTTTTTAATTAAAAAAAATGTTTTAAGTAATATTCATTATCAAAAATATAATCATTTTTTTAATAACAAATTTTGGCTTGTATTACAATGTGTCATCGTAATTTTATATTTATTTCCAAAAAGTTAGAGAAAGTTACAGAGAAAAGTTGGTCGGTTTCATGAGTAGAATTGAAAAGAAACCTCACCGCTGAAAAGAAAAACCACGTTTATTTTTTAACAAATTAAAATTAGGTACCTATTATATATAAAGGTCTTTTTAAATTAAGTAAAACTGAACAACTTTCCCCATGGAACATAGGTCGAAATACAAATGGTTCAGCGGCCGCCGGAGTCAATTTGTATGGGAGGGTCGTTTTTTTTTATATTTTGACCTATGTTCCTTGAGCAAAGTTGTTCAGTTTGATGATAGAAATCCACCCTTAAAATATTTGTACTTAATTTAAAAAGGCCTTATAATATTAAATATTATACAAAATGCAAAGAAGATCCAAAAATTAATTCGTAAAACAGCTTTAAAGACACATCTTGTTATAAGGCAAATAATCTAGATCAAAAACCGTACTGACCATCTTCTAAAACCTAACTTTATTTTTCAAATCCTTACTTACGCTTAACTTTAACCAGCTTAAGTAATCACGCTGTCCAGTAACTTAGTCAAGTTACAACCCACTGGCTTAGTCTAGTAAAGTAAAAAACATCTGTTAAGTCCTCTGAACATCTGATTAAGTAGAATATGTTTATTATGTGGATGTTATTTTTTTTTTATTCGGAATGGGTTTGCCCTTGATTCTAGACACCTAGGTCAGGAATGACCGTGACAGAGTCGACGATGGAGCGAACAAACCCAGAGGATGCCTGTTAAGGCACTGGCATTCTCACGCACCGACGGAACACAGCAAGCTGTTTGGCGCCGGACTCCGGTGGTCGGGTGGTCTGGCTCGCAGGCGGCCCCTTGCGGAGCCTACCACCGCTTTGTTGGAATCATTCAGCCGGTCTTATTCACAGGCAAGCCTGTGTTGCCGTTGCCCGGGGTGCACCACTAGGAGGTAGATTCCATCACACCCCAATTTTATACCTAACTGGTAGATTGGTTGGGAGCAATTTGGCTGCGCACAGAATCACAATCTTGCCTAAAATGGTCAATCGATCCTAAGAGAACAGGAAAAGACGGCAATAATTTTAGTTAAGTCGTGCACTCACCAAATCGATAGCATTGAGCATGTATGTCATTCATTATAATGTTCGATATAAGAAAATTGACAAGCACAAACTTGCAGCAATACATTTGATACGTTAGCAAAACGTTAGCTAGATTATTTTTAAATGTATTATTAATTTGTAAATTTAAGTAAACTTTAATCTACTCTAATATTCTAGGAACAAAATTAATTAAATACGTTTTCATGTACAGTTTATGTTAATGTAACATAAGTCTACTGATGTTGAGTTTTGTATTGTTTGATGAATAAACGTTTTTCTTTCGTTTTCATGTATAGTTTATGTAAATGTAACATAAGTCTACTGATGTTGAGTATTGTATTGTTTGATGAATAAACGTTTTTCTTTTCTATTTTATTCTAAAGGAGCTCCTCATATTTAAAAAAACCATATCATGTCACACAATACACTAATAAGACTCTAATCCACTGCTAAAAAAAAAAACAAGCACATATTCTGAGTAAAATCGTTCGGTCGCGCGCCGTTTGAAGTTAACGGGCGGAGCGACCATCTGTCGTCGGAAGTGTGGTGTGTGGCGACCCTAATTATAGAAACACGGTGCAGTGTGCGATGGCCTTTAATATTTCAATGTTTGTCCTTAGTGAAAGGTAAATACAACCATCTTTTATCACGAGAACAGACTGCGAGGACTTCAAATCTGTGTCCTGAAAACTACTGAACCAATTTTCCTTTTTTTAAGTTCAATAAATACAAAAACGAAAGCTAGTGTACGATAAGACTTTCAGGATTCTACTAAATTTTTTTTTTTAATTTCTTCTTTAGAAATGTTTATAAGATTTTTTTTTATTTGATCAAATTGCGAATTTTATTTGGTGAGTATTTCTTACGAAGCGGCGCTAGGTCCGCCGGATAAACCCTCCTAAACTGAAATCAACACAAAATAATATGCCATATCCGCTCTTAAACCTTTAGTTTATTAACTAATTTAAAATACTTAATGATACATCTCACCCACACAACACCAAATCTGTATTCTAATTAGTAACTTATTAGTTTTTAAACCTTTTAAATTTGTATAAAAGTACAATTTTTAACAATCGTTTTGGATCTAAAAACGATTTAGTATTCTTAAAAAAAAACATCAATATTAAAACTGCAAAAAATTCACTTATTAGGTATATCAGATTAATTATTTACCTACTATAAGCTTCTACTTCCATGCTGGACGGGGAGAGATAAAAAAACATAGAATGTGCCAGCTGCATCTCCTCCCGGGCATGCTGTAAAAATCAGCTAAGGGATTCGAGGGTTTCAGTATTGTAATTTAGGCGATGGGCTGACAACCTCAAAACTTGTCAAACGTGGCGGAATGACCTTTGTTTAGGTCGTTTACGCTCTGCCTACCCCATTAGGGATAAAGGCGTAATTATTATGTATGTATGTATAAGCTTCTCCAGTAGCATTTAGAAGATAAGATTCCTACATAATTTGGTATGTTTAAATTTCACGTGTCATATTTGTCAGGAGTTGTCATAAGTACAAGAAACAATAAATAAATTATAAGTTTTTAGACTTTCGCGGTTGTTCATTACAATTCGATTATTATTTTGAACGGGATTATAACCATGATTATATTTATTGTTACCTCGATATTTCGGAGTTGATTCAAACTCCATGGTCACGAGTAGATTGGTATATTAAATTCATCAATGAACAAGATAAATGAGTATACTGGTAGAGAAGCATAAGCCCAGATAATTAAGTAAAATTTTCAGGATTCATTGGCTCATTATTGTTGACTCTAAAAACCCACTCGACAGACGAAAAAAATTAACAGAAATTCCGGTGTATAATACTTAATAACATTGTGAGTCTATGGCTCGTATTTATAAATCGATCTCAAGATTGAGAGCAATATTAAGTATGGATTTGACAGGTCGTTTTGTACTGAAATGACATTTCTGATACGAACTTAAACTCGCCGTCACTCTTGAGTGCTGATTATCAATACGGGCCTAGGTGCAATCAAAAATTCAAATAGATAAAGTAGCAACTATTCTGCATATTCTTGTAAACCATTAAAATAGGTACAGCATTCCCGCAGTGGACACTGCAAACCTTATCAGGAGGTTTCAATTCAAAGGTGTTACCGTGTCACAACACCTACTTTCTATATCATAGACTGGATAACAGAGGAGAAGCCAACACTTGCTGCTCAGTTATGATAAATATTATGTTTTTGGATATGAATTTGCTGTTGACCCTTGTTTAGGCCAGTGATGATGTTGACTGACAGACGATAGAGCTTGCTTACTCAAACCTGAGTATGTCACCACTTTTGTCCATAAAACTACGGAATTATCAATAAAATATAGTATAGAAAAATCATTATTAATCTTATACAGGGTGTAACAAAAGTACTTCGTTCCTTTAAACCACGTGTTATACTGATGATAACAAACAACTTTCGCAATGTTTTAGCTCGAAATAAAAATTTGCCTTGTACAAGTTTTATATTATTTGTAAAGAAAAGGATGCAAACATAAAAAATAAAAAAATCTTTTAAGTACCTATAAAAGAGATCAATTTATTTCCTTTAATTTTTATGGTAGGTACACCAATTCAATCCGCTTGCAGAATTCGTTCCCATGTAAAATCTCTGCTGTACATTCTTTTTAATTATTTCTATCAAAAAATGTACTGCTACTTGCTTGTCGTAGCGTATTTGTAAAAGTCCATTGTAATTGCAACATTACATCAAAGTCTTGTACTGTTATCGAATCCGTGGTATGCTCAGGTTTGTCCGAGCTTGCAAAACGGCTGCTGCAGAGCTATTTCTAATAAATGTTGTCGTTTCTGACATGAAGTCTAACTAAATTGGACATTGTTCGATTGCTTTAGTATAGTGTTTAATTCTTGAATTGTCAATGGAAGTTGTACAATGCTTACATAAATTCAACGTTACTTTATGATGTTAAAAATATTAAAGCTAAAATCTTTAGCTCAGTAGCAATAGGAACACTATCATCAGGAAATAAAAGTTTTTCAAAATTGTAAAGCCATTTCTGTTTTCATCGGGTGAAATAATTATCTGAGTAATTTTTTATGTATGTATAGTAGCAGAATATATATTTCTTTAAGAGAGAATATTCCACAACGACCCTGATGATTAAATAACAGTTAACAGTTGGGGTGGGATGGGATCTACCTCCTAGTGCCTAGTGGTCTACCCCGGGCAACGGCAACACAGGCTTGCCTGTGAATAAGTCCGGCTGAAAGGGCCCGCCTGGCTCGCGACCACCCTCTCGGAGTCCGGCGCCAAACAGCTTGCTGTGTTCCGTCGGTGCGTGAGACTACCAGTGCCTTAACAGGCGTCTTCTGGGTTAGCTCGCTCCATCGTCGACTCTGTCACGGTCATCGCTGACCTTTGTGTCTAGAGTCAAGTCAAGAGCTAATACATTCCAAGTAAAAAAAAAAAACTTTACATAGGTAAAGTCAAGACAATACCTCAATGAACTAAAGTCTAGCCACACACTAGAGTCTGTCTAATGAGTCGTTGCACACGGAAATGGCGCTAAATTTAAAAATCTCTAAATGTGAACACAGAAAAACTACAATAAAACTATTTTGATACTTTTATTTCATTTGTATGGAAATATCATAATAGCTTGGAAATATCATAATAGTTTTTTTGTATAAAAGTATCAAAATAGTTTTATTGTAGTTTTTCTGTGTTGAAATGTGAAAGATTTTTAAAATTCGCGCCATTTCGGTGTGCAACGACTCATTAGACAGACTCTAGTGCATCCACAGTGCATCTATACCTACTTATCCAGGCAAAGTGAAAGTGACTGTAGTTGGGATATAAATAATTTCAACTGCAAACCAGTCACTCAAAGAGCTTTAGCTAATAATGTATCGCTCATACATAATGTCATATTCCTCAACAGTTTTAATTTGTTAGTAAAAAAATACTTATAGACTTACTATTACTTATTATAGTTTTCCCAACCGATTTTTGGTGATGGCGGCCAATCGCCTAGAGATCGGCCAACTGCGCGGGAATAGTTTTTGGTGCCCAAGTGTTTGCGCAACACAACGCACACAAGTGCACTGTCTATTCCTTCAATCTTTAGGCTGGTTACTTAGAAATGAATCAAATTAATTTGACTATTTTGTTTTTTAAATACGATTTAAATAAATATTTTTTTATTCTAAAAATGAACTGGCCACTTTTGTTGAAAAAAGTGAAGGAAGTTCTCTGATTCATATACCTCGCTCATATTGCATTGCTTATCTGGATTTATCTATTCATCAACACGATTTTTCTCATAAATCCCGAGTGCATCGCCACTGGCAACTTTTTGGGTTAAGTTTTAAAAATAGAACAGTTCCGTAGAAGATAAATAGCGGTTTATGTTTACATTCGCATTGTACTAAACGGTTTTGTTTGACAGATGCCGACAGAAACCGCCGCTTGCTGACGGATCGTTTCTTTAATAATTTATTATAGCTGTGAGAAGTATTGAAGTTTTCATGGAATTTGAGGAATTGGTGAACGTATGTACAGGAAACAAATTAAGTACTTCAGAGTAGTAATGATAATGTTACTTAGCCTCGTATTTATAAAGCGATCTCAAGTTTGAGAGCAATATTAAGTTTGGATTTGACATATCGTTTTATACTGAAATGACATTTCTGATACAAACTCAAATTCGCTGTCACCCTTGAGAGCTGATTATAAATACGACCTTAATCTTTTTATCATCGAATTATGTATAATGTTAATAATGATGTAGGTAAATAAACAAAACAATATTTTTGACAGTATTTTTTTTTATATATGACTAGAGTCAAATAAATACCTAGATAACAAAAAATTTGTAACAAAAGCTTTTGTTTACCTTAAAAAAGCTTACTTATAACAAAGTTTGTTTAGCAGAAAGGAATGAAATTTTACACTGGTACAGTATACGTATTTTGGGTCATTGTCAAATATTTGATTTAGTATCATATTTAATAATAGAATTTTCCAGGCGCTCCTCTTCCTATGCATACTGTGAGTTAATGCCTGTATCTCAACCACGTTCACATTTAGAGGATCATACCTATTAAATATTAATCATACAGAAATGTTTTTTTTACAGATGTAGCGCAAAGAACATTTTCTAAGCTTTTGACAATCTGCCTACCGTACTAGGATACAGGCATGACTGAAGTTAAGTTATAGGTACGACTGGAGCCACTTGGACTAAAAGCTCTGCGCCTTATTTGTTGCTAATGGTATGTTAAACATATGGATTGAACGAGTTGGTGAATAATTTCTCCTAATTATTTGCATTTCAAATTAAAGAGCTTAATATTTTTTACTCTGTTTAAATGTATTCGATAATTTTGAAAGAAGGACTTCTCTTTTTGAAGTTATTAAAGCAAATTAAGAAAAACATGCGGATTATAAAAACAGAGATCGTATAGTATGAAAAATAAGAAATCAAAATTTTACTCCGGTAGGATTTGACTCTGCAACCGTTGGGAATGTATAGATTACCTAAGCCGTGACAATAGTACCTAGAAGTCTTAAATCTAATTAAAAAAAAACTAGTCCTAAACTTACCACCAATTGCACATAACCGCTTGTATCAGCAGGAGAAGGGACCATAGAACTTTCCAAAGGAGACTCATGGTGCCAAACTTTACACTCCAAAGATCCAGCACACAAAATAGTTAAACTAGTGAACTCCACACCACACACAAAATCCAAAATAACCGAAAACCTCAAACACTAAACAATAACCACATAACCGAACAATAACATAACAGTGTGATCACAAAACATTTCCGAAGTGCAAACCGAAAATAACTAAAAAACGAAAACTTTTAAAACAAACTTCGAAATCGGAGAAACTTTGGGAATAACCGCGCTTCAAATTTAAAAACTGAACTCATAGCTGGCCGGTATTTAAAAAGTATAATTTCAAAAAGGTTCGATAGCAATGAATCTTTTTTCGATGATTTGGACTCGTGCGTCAGCGCGCTAGCAACCCGCGCGCTTGGAAACGCAAAACCAGACTGGCTGCTTAAAGCCGTTTGTAAGTATTCCAGCAGCGATTACATTACCCGTTCTGCCAGGCTGGTGAGCAGTGCCTTTACTAAGGGCGTTTCATTTACATTACCCGGCCGCCGTGTCCCTATCTCAGTCGTCATTCGACCGTTGTACGGGAAGGATGGCTCCTGCGCTCTTCAAATATCGATAAACTGGGACAAAACTTGCCGTATTGCGGTCATAATTAAATAATGAATTAACAAACATACATTTAATAGTATCTACCATTGAAAAATCTGAATCTCCTGATTGTATGAAAGAAAAAAAACGTGCTTCGGAAAGCCGTCGGTCCCGGGTGCTGTTTTTGTCAGTGGGTCGATACACAAACCATGTCAGAGGCTTATTAGGTGTGCTATTGGGCGGTTTGAAAACTCTGACATTAGGGTTCATCGGGTCGATCGACTCGAAACTCACGCGACATGAAGAAAAAGATAAATAAACATTTTCTGTTGGAGCCTGGGATCTAAATGCAATAGATTTGTGATCAGATACGGCATGTCTCTCACTATATGCACGTATTCATTCAAAATTTAATCATATTTCTTGTTTGGTGGCTTAGAAATAATATTATACTATATCTCGTGAGTATAAGTGATATTATTTCTATGTTTGATGGACATTTTCAACGCGTATTTTATTACCGCTAATTGACAAAAACGTCCGCTCGCACTGAACGCCGCGCGGCGACTGAGCTCCCTTACTCCCTTACTGCGATTACATTACCCGATTTCGCACCCTTAATCAGGAGGTAGGACGGTCGGGACGGCACGATCGCCCGAAATCAGGATCCTTACTTCCTTACTGCGATTACACTTGCCGTTTTGAGCTCCCTACCCTGAATCAGGCCTGGCAGAACGGGTAATGTAATCGCTGCTTTCCGTAGGATCCGCTGGGGAAGGGTCGCTGTAGGGCGTAGATGCAACATTGCACGAGTTCATCCTTCCAAACCCTTACCATAGGTTACGGCACATGTGACTTCGCAATTTCACCTCCACAATCAAAGGTAAAATCCTCCAATTCTGTCGCGAATGCGCCTACCATCGAGATATCATGGTAAAAGGTAGAGACTTGAAAAAATACAAAAAGATTCTACTTATCCACAAGACCATCACTTACGGGTTTATGTCGCCGTGTGTAGGTAATGCGCAAAAATATTATCACTTTTAAATAGAATCGATGATCAAAATAAACTTCACTGAGCTTTGACTGATGCTAATGCCTCTTTGATTTAATTTACTGACGAAATCAACGCTTCTCGCTTAAAGGATTAAGTTTTCATTAAAAAGATGTTAAATTTTGATAAACACAATTGGAGGAAACAAGAGATGCTTTCTTCAAAATAATTGCCCGTAAAATGATACATATTTTAATGAAAAGAAATATGTAAATAATATGATATGATATACTTGTGAATACATTTAATATTATCAAATAACTTTTACGCATACTTGCATGAGTAAGCATAAAATTGGTTTCTTTTTTTAAATTGAATTTTGAAAAGTACCGCAAGGTAGTAATTTAGGTCCAGTTCTGTAATTAGTCGCGACGAGTTCGAATTTTGCACAAAAAAAATACGCCGAAGTGGGTTTAATTAAGATCGGTAACATTTTTATGTTTCGGCATAACACGGACCCAAATTTAGCACAAAGGGACTCAAATAAAGGTGAAAACCGAACAGTTATTTAAAAAACCGAATCAGATATTTCGCAAAGGGCGCCGCCGACATCTGTACTGCCAGATTTCTTCAATAATATCGGAACTAATTTCTCGAACGCTCTGTTCTATGGTTCTGCTATAATAAAAAAAGTCGGAGGGTTAAAAAACAACAATAAGATTTACCTGACCGCTCCCCTGTTTACGAGCGCGGTGAAATGGCTGCCTGATTCTCGTATTGGGATGGGAAAGTTTAATTTTAGTTCCATTGGAAGCAATTCGGATGCGCACAAAATCACAAAATCTTGACTAAAATCAACCTATCATTCTCATTTTCATATTTCATGTGATACCAGAAAAGGATGGTAATCATTTTAATTGCATCGATTGCTTTAACATACTTAATACATTTCTGCAGATTCTGTTGCAGACACAACTTAATTTAGCTTGGTCCTGTCACTTTCTAAAATTTGAATAAAATAGATACAGAAATACTAATTACAATTCTGTCAAAGTGACGTATAACGCTGAAAAAAAAAAAAAGAATACAAAGTAAGGATTCATTTATAAAGACTACCTTTTCTACACACAGTACACACTCAAGAGCCTACGCTGCTGCCGGTCCAAGAACAAAATTTTAAATAAAATATGTTCTAAAAGAAATTGCAAATAACCATTACCAAAATACCAAAAATATACCAAAAATTTTTCATGCCACAAAATAATAATCACAACAAAATCTTCATTGAAAATTTTTAAGGGATGATTTTATCAAAAAACCGTTATCAGAATGACGTTGAATATGTAATGAGGAGCCAAACTAAAAGCTAAATACAGATGGCGCTCTGGGCGACTGTACCTTATTTCGTGTCAATGTCACATGTGTATTGCGATTTTATCAGTTTTTATTAACATAAACGATATTTTTTTCAATATAATCACTTTCTTTGTAATGCGCTGAACACATTCAACTTGCATCACTTGCATTGAAGTTTTTAATACGTAATTTTTTTTCCCACTGTCTCTCACTGTTTTCTTTATTTGTAATCTTTGGAAAACAAATGAATTCCCCTATTTTTGCAATTAAATGCACTGCATTGTGGCATTTACTGATAATATTCTAAAAATATTCAATTTGTTTACAAAAGTTGGTACAATTTGACAGTTCTCAAGGTACAGTCGCCCATGCGACACCTAGCGGGAGAAAAAGGCAGTTTTCCTCCTCATTGCAACACATCAAACGAACCGACGCGGCGGCGGAGAAGCAACTGTTATATCCACCTTCTCGAACTAACATGGGATAGGATATGCATTGTCTTCTTTCTTTAACCTTTTATTCTGAGACCTACCTTCAGTCTTCAGCCCCCGAAGCATGCAGCCGCGATAAGGCCGTGATAGCCATTTTATCACACATTTTATCGCATCTATCTGTCAAAATGTATGGGAGTTTGACAGATAGATGCGATATATTCGTTATCGCGCGGTGGCATGCTACAGGGGCGGAAGATTTAACTTCTATGCTGGGCAGGGCGTTAAAAAAAAATTGAATGTCCTATTGCTATCGATGCGTGGACGGCACAACTTCACTAAATCTTGACTAAAATTATTGCCGTCCTTCTCTGTTCTCTCGTGATAAAAAATGACAGGTATGGACTTATTTTAGTTCAGTTGTGATTTTTGCAACTTCGAATTGCTACCATTATAATACTACTATTCTTCTCAAGCGAGGCATGTTGTAAAAGGGCTGAGTTTTGAGCTTTCGTTTATTCTGATTTAGAAAGCCATTTTCCATAATTATTTACCCCCTCGGGGCTCACGTCATAATCATAGGAAAATTTAGCCTGAGCTCTTCCTTGGGTATTGGAAGAGCTTATTCGGCTTTGTTTGGCTTTTTTAAAGCATTATCGCCATGTAAGTAGTCGTCTTACAATTTTTAGGAACCATCAGATAAGGATTACTTTGAAAGGTTGTCAGCCTACCGTCAAAAACACCGAAACTCTTGGGTCCAGCTACAGAATGTCGTCAGCAAATGGAAGTACAAAATCAGTAAAGAATATGAAACGAGTCCCAAGGCTGAAACAATGTAAGCGTAGAGATACACTTATAAAAATCTTTTGCATCGACCTCCCTGGTAAACAAGGGTATAAACATGGCGATCTATGAATAAAATAAAAATGCTGAAGATGGTATCGCGCAAACGGGCTGAGCATGGCATATGCCGACTTATTATACTCCTAATAACAGGACCGTATTAACTTTTGGCGTAGAGCTATGGATATTTAGAGGAGGCAGGAAAAAGTTTATCGAATAGCTCAACTTCAACCTAATCTGTGACCTAATATATGTTCTGGCTTGGATAGTAACCACTTTTCCTTCAGACTTTAGGGATTTTAAGATTTTGGAAAATAAAATAGTGGTTCAATTACAGACAGTTTTAAAACCTAAGATACTAACAAATAATTGTTACAATTATTTATGTTGCCTTGATCTTTGAATTTTTGATAACACTACCGTAGGGAGGGACTAAGAGGACATCGAAGCTTTCATACTTTTTTTATTTTTTCTGTTCCATACAAAATAACCACCTCGATCAGACAATTTGTACGGGAAAGCCAATTTTTTTTTTCATTTCCTGAAATAAATTCCTACTGATAGTTGTTCAGTTTCATTAACTGAGCAACCCCTTTCATTTTTCGGTACGCTGTCCCTTACACCCGGTACAAACTATTTTGTAATTACGTAGTTTCAAATTATAAACTTCTATTTAACCTATAATATAGTTTAATACTTAAATCTATTCTAATAGATATCTAGCTCTACCTATCAATGTCTTAAACGCATTTATAGATTATTCATTTGTATCTCCTATCGATTCCTTTATGTTATTGTCCGTCGTTCCGTCTGTTCCAATAGTATTATTGCCATTTAGGGGATCACCAACTATCCTTGTCAACTCTACAAGTTCCTAGCTCTATGACAATAAGGGTGAGTTTTCTAGGCTGAGCGGTAAAAAAAGGTTGTGCAAAGTTTTAGTCAGTTCAGAGTTCAATGGTTAAATATAATGAATTGTTGTAATAGAGACGTCTAAATTAGCCTTAGTATTGTAGAGATTTAATGAGCTTGTAGAATGCTGTCTTATAAATTTCATTCTCAAGAGTGACAGCGAGTTTTGAGTTCGTATCAGAAATTTAATTTTAGTACAAAACGACCTGTCAAATCCATACTTAATATTGCTCTCAATCTTGAGATCGCTTTATAAATACGAGCCTTAGTGATTCCTACTAGGTACTTATAGTTACTTGTATACTCATCTAGGCTGAAATACCCAACACACAGATTAGCTTGGCGACACATAAGTCAACCGTCTCCTAGGTCCTGAACTGCAAACATGCAGATTCCAACAAAACTAACCTAAACTAAAAAAGAATGCGTCAGATTGAAGGAAGGCGGGAAATGGCGCCATTAGTGGGTTTTATGCTTTTTAAATTGATCCTGGCAGGCAACAGGCAGACGGCCTATACAGCCGACGAACAGCCAAGGGAGAAAATTAAAAACATAGCTGAGGTAAACTTGCCAGTTACGATGAACTAATTTCTGGCTTAGTGTTGACCCGTGTTCGCCTGAAATTATATCGATATAGATAGGTGCATAGTTTTTAGGAAAAATGGCAACGATATCTCTATAAATTTAAACAAATGATGATAATAGGTATGTGTCGTAGGTAGGTATCACCTAAAATATTTTGCGTATTTCTTACCCGTATCTTGTAAAGATTTCATGCTTTTTTTCTACAAAACGGATCGGCAAAAAATTTTAAGAGAAGAAATGCTTCAAATTCTGATAATTTCAGAAACTAAGTTCGATTTCATCGAATACAAAAATCATCCACCAAAAATGTTAAAATAAACCGATATTCTCCGAACGGCTCTAACAAACCTAATTAACATAAAGATATAGGTAATGACTCTATCGATATAAATTCCAGAGGCAAGAGTCCAACCCTAGATTTATTTATTTACCCAACAACTACTTCTCCAGTCTATCATCGAGTAACGGATCACTCAGCGCTTACCACCATCCGTCTCTACCAGAACAAACAATCTCATGCTGAACCCTGGACTAAGTAGGTATACAACATGTAACATAAAGGGTATATGCATCTTGAAAGGTGTAAATCCACCCATGAAACTAAACAACAGTCGAAATACGAAAAACAAAATTTACTTCCCATACTAAATGCGCTATCAGCTGATGCATTTTGTATGGAAGGTCATTTTTTTTAATTTTTCCACCTATGTTCCTCAGGGAAAGTTGTTCAGTTTCATGGGTAGATTCACACCTTTCTCGATGCATATACCCTTTCTGTTACACGTTGTATAAGAAATTGTAGAGACGTGGAAAAATAAAGTTAACACCATTTATCTAGTACCATATACTTAAGTATTTAGCTAGAATTAAAACAATTCTGCTTTTATTATCTTCAATGACGATGATCCCTGACATCTCTTTGCCGGCACTGAGACTGACAGAGACAAACACAAAGGGTTTGCACATCTAACAAATTACTCGGTCCATTTACAGTGCGTTTTCGGTATTAATCCCTTCTGACATGACATGACACCGTACACCAAGATCACAGACGCACATACAACATCAAAACGCCATTGACATGCGAGACGTTTGAAACAATGAGCGTTTCCCGCCATTTTCGGCCGCCATATTGGATCGGGTTCGAAGTTTGAACAATGGCGCGCATACAATGGCTGTATGGCCGGTAAATGAGTATCGGATGGTGCATTGGTAGTGCCAATTTGCTGTGATTTGAGTGGTTCAATACTAAGAGTTCAATAGGCCACCCATTCGGTGGGAGTGGTTTGCGTAATTGGACATGGAACACGTGGCGAATGCAAAACAAAAGGTCCTCTGTCAATAAAAGTACTCAACGGTTCAATGGTAGCCGTCTACAATATATTTTTTACATACCTTATGTTATGCATACATATATAAATCACTCCTTTATCCCTAATAGGGTAGGCAAAGCGAACAACGACCCAAAGCTCGTTCCGCTACGTCTGGCAAGTTTTGAGGGTTATTACAGGTGTTTAGGTATGTAATATTGCTATAGTGATAGGTTGTCAGCCGTTTTTGTATCGCTCCCAGTCCAGCATGGAAGTATGAGTTATGTCCAATTATAAACAGAACATCGCGGGAACTTCAATATAAAAATTACAAGAAGCGTTAGTATCGATTTTAAGCAATACTTTGAAGGTTGTCGGTGCATTACATAATCCAAATGGCATCACTTGAAATTGCTAAAACCCCTTTCCAGTCAAGAACCAGCAGGATCTATTTCACCTGCCAGTATCCATTATCAAAGGGAGTTCAAAACTGCAACGATATCATAAACTTACCCCATAAAACGTGGCCTCTGTCGAAGCTGTACCAAATAATAGCGCGTGCGGGTAGACGGTGCGCAATTAGCGTGAGAAAACATCGCGTTGTCCCGCAGAGCCACGGTCGAGTCTAATTGGTGCTGTGTAAACTCGCCGTGTTATCGGACTGCCAGCGGCGGTGACTGGGCAAAGGTAGTGAGGAGATGGACTTGACTCGGTAGATATTCGGATTAACATCTACGGCCTACGCTTACTCATTTTTTTAACGCTGCTCCTAAATATCAGGGCGAGCACGACATGTCTATGGAATTCACCCCGACAGATGGGCTAAACTGTCACAAGATAATAGCAGCAGAGGTCGGCCTCGGAGAAGATGGTATGAAGACTCAAAGGCTCGGAAACAGAGATAAGTATGGGGTGCAAAGTGCACCCTGCAGTGAGGCGTATAACAAACTATGTAAAAAATAATGAGAAAATATTTTTGGAATAGTTTCAGATACGAGCAGGCAGGTGCAAGTTAAATTTGGTTTGAGATAGGTACCTTACCTGCTTCACTTCTTTACCTGCAACACTGAATGGACTGAAGGATGAGCATCAACAAAATCATTCACAATACATGGTAAAGTACTGAACATTCCCCTCTGCAGCATCAAAATGAAACGACATTCCCCTTCGCGTAAAAGCCGCCTCCACACTTCTGCAGCATTGTTGTATCCTGTTCAAATCCGCCCGCCCAGCGCGCTAATATTGACTTCTTATTACCGTACGGTTATCGCCACCCGGACCGGAAGCACGGATAACCGGGTAAGGTTGCCAGATGTCCGGCTTTTGAGCTGTCTGGTTTTGTCAGGCGTTTTGTATGGTGTCTCATGTAAAAAGCTTCTTCTGTGACCAGTGCTGTGAGTTGTGACTCCGAAATATAATGATCGCTGAAATTAATTTCTACCAGTAGGTAGGTACTTTTTTTTTCACGACCGGACTAAAGTACCAGTAGGTATAGGTACTCTACTACCCTGTAGCACAGATTTTGAATGAACAACAACTTTGAACATAGGTACCTGTTGGAAACTATACCTACCATCATTACTAATTTCCTCTATCAACGATAGATATTACCTATTCATATTTGTTGTGTTCATAGGTTGTGTTCGAAAAACCCTCATAAATTCAAAGTAGAGCAAGCGAGCTTCTCTATTTTTCAAAGATTTATGAGGGTTTTTATGTCACCTGTGTGAGATGCGGTGGTACTATTCTGATCTAACAGTTCTCGCTTCTTGGCTAAATGTATATCTCCTCAAACACAGATGAGCAGCATTAGGTATGTCAGCTATCTCTTTTACAACGTGTAACAAAAAGGGTAGGTATATTCAAGCATGAACAACTTTCCCTAAGGAACATAGGTCGAAATACGAAAAAAATATTTTGACTTCCCATACTAAATGCGCTATCAGCTGATGCATTTTGTATGGAAGGTTTTTTTTTTTTAGGGAAATTGTTCAGTTTCATGGGTAGATTCACACCTTTCTCGATGCATATAGGTACCCTTTCTATTACACGTTGTATAGTTACATATCTTTATGCAGATCCGGCTTTCCCCAGCCCTATCAGCTGCCGGGATAGCCAAGCCGTCGTCCATAGATAGCAGTTGCCATTGTCGTATCATATTCTATGCACTTTATTGCGCGTCTGCACTTAACAGACAGACTCAGTTCACGGGGATAATCTTCCCTGAATAGTTAGAGTTAGGGTAAATAGCTTGAGGCGATTTGCGCAAGCCGGTGGGGCTGGAGGAGTAAATAAGGATTAGTCCAGGTTGGAAATATGAAAAAGGAATTCAAATTGCTTGATAAAGAAGGATAAAATACACAAAGCGATTTGTCCTAATGCTCGTCTTTTGTGGAAGTTTTATTAGAAGCAAGCAATATTATATTAAATATGCAGTGGTCATGTTTCAGGACCTACAGAAGAAAACAGAACAGGATGGCAATAATTTTAGTTGAGATTTAGTTAAGTCGGGATGGTTACGAATCGGGCCCACTGTCCCTAATACCTGGTAGGTATAGCTCTGATAGAGCAATGCTACACAGTTCCTTCTTTAAAACGACCCTGAAAACTTTTCAGATAATTATGGCTTAAACGCTGTCCTGCCCCTGTAGCATGCCGCCGCGCGATAACGAATATATCGCATCTATCTGTCAAACTCCCATACAATTTGACAGATAGATGTGATAAAACGGCTATCGCGGCCTTATCGCGGCTGCATGCTACGAGGCCGCATGTTGTTGCTCTCCTTACCCCATAAGGGCCTCGAAAGTGCGGCATCGTTTTATCCACCTTCTTATCACTTTTAATCTGAGCAAATCTACTTTCTATGGAATTTGACTTAGCTTTAAGAAGGCGCTAGTATCCTCAAGTCTTCATTTTTGTTGAGTGCTAAGTATAGGTACAGGATGTGTCTAAAAATAATCTACTTATTCATGAAACTATTGAAGTTAGATGAGTACGAATAGAAGGGCAAATCAATTCTCGGAATTTCTTTGTTACCATAATTTATCTAACTAGCTAGATTTCCTCGCTTGGTTAGAAGAATGCGCTCTTTTGTCTTGATACCGTGCTTCAGAGGGCGCGTTAAGCCATCCGGTCGCTGTTTTTGATAGTAATAATTAATAAATAGTCCTCCCTACCGATTTTCGGTGACGGCGGCCAATCTCTCAGAGATCAGCCAACTGCGTGGGACTAGTTTTTAGTGCCCAAGCGTTTGCGCAACACACAAGTGCGCTCTCTATTCCTTCAATCTCTTATTCTGATGGGACAGACTGACTGACACGACCAGAGAGAAATCATTCGCAGGACCGACTATTTACATGCCCATCCGACAGCATGGATCATCTTACTTTTCCGGACAATCAGGTGATCAGCCAGCAATGTCCTAACCAAACTAGAAACAACAACACAAAGTCATTGTCCCCCACCGGGAATCGAACCCGGGACCTCCGGGTCGTGAGCCCATGGCTCAGACCGCTAGACCACGGAGGCAGTTAATAAATAAATATGAATAAATTTGATAGTAGTCGTTATACTTAGTTACAGAAGAAGAGAAATTTTGTTGTCCACCCTGTACCTATGCCGTCAAGTCATCGAGTTTGTAGTGTGTAGAACTGTAGAGGCTAGAAGCGCATTATACTTTTCTCCCATTTGCTAGGGAATAGCTTCATTATTTAAAAAAAAGAAGCAGTACATTCACTCTTTTCGATCCTCAAGTTCGTAGCGGCCAGCAATTTCTCCAAACGACATTAATGACCATTAACGACCTCTGCATGAGGTCTTTAAAGTACACACTAGTATGGATTAGGTGTTTTTAAGTTCACGTTATAAATTTTTTAAAGGCTGAATGCGCAAATTAAAAAAAAATAGAATGAATGAATGAATGGAATGTGCGCATGTCATAGGCGCCATTCTAATTTTGAATTTTACAATATTATGGAAGAATTGCAAGTTTAATGTTTATTTTTAAGTTTATTGTTATTGTTTCTTCGCAAATAAGAGAAAAGTACTGTACTAATCTTAGCCAAAATAGCAATGTATGGTCTCGTTTACTGCGTCTCGGCCTTCCAAATTTATTCGACCATACATTGCTTTATTTTTGGCTTCTAAAGTAATGTACTATTAGTACATCGGTCGGACCTTTTACATTATTGTTATCGTTCCGACAATATTTACTCATTTGAGCCCAAAGATGGAGCTAAGGCGGGCTGTTAGATTTTGTTTGAACATCTTTTGCTTTCGTTGAACCGGTTCCTGATAGTTTTGTGATAGATAAATAAGTACCTATGCTAAGATTTTTACGCAAATAATCTTAGTTTAGTGTGAATGAGAAATCACTTAGGGAATTGCTTGTACATAACTTATTTATGAAATGCATCTCCGTATATGGGTATAAGTTAAGTTGGGATGTTTCGAAAAACTAAGGCTCGTATTTATAAAGCGCACTCAAGATTGAGAGCAATATTAAGTATGGATTTGACAGATCATTTTGTACTGAAATGACATTTCTGATACGAACTCAAACTCGCTGTCACTCTTGAGAGCTGATTATAAATACGGGCCTAAGGACTTAGTACCTATCTAAAAACGCAACGTACCAGTATCAGAAATGTGAAAACTATTTTTTATTTTATTTTTAACTGACTCTGCAAAATTGGTCATTATAGACAAGGTTTAGTACCTATGATTGTGTATCTTAATGATAAAGAAAAAAAAAATTTGAAAAATCTTTATTTTACCAAACACAGAACAACTACTACATAACATACCAACAACTTTACATGAAACTCACAGCACGAAACAGTACTTTTTACACATAAAATACAGTATTTACAGTTTACGCAACTAAATGGGAATTTTTTGGACGATACTTGTGAGTTCCTGCCGAAGGCGCAGAAACTGGCTAAAAAAACGTTTCTTTACACGGAAAAGTCTGTTGACTATTTATATCTTTTCTATTTTTTTGTCAAATCAATCTTTTTACATCTTCGAAGGCTGTATTTTGCTTATCTATACTTGAATAATGAATAAACCAGCACTAAGAAAGCCATTCTAAAGAATTTTTTTACACAAAAACTTATTTGTCAGATTGCGTGAAACGAAAACGTCAAAACAACGGTATACGACCTGTCAAAATGTTAGGCGCGCACAACGCCATCTAGTTTGAAACTGAGAATTTTCTCCGGAACGAGCAAATTAAAAACCCCATTGAGGTACCTACTAAATAGAAAATTTACCAAGATTGCACAAGTCATACGAGAGTTTAGGGCCGATATTATTTACTCCACTTCGAGAAAAGGTTTAAGTTATTTTTCTGAGGTTCAGTACGTTCTCTTCAGTGGTAAAAGCCAACCATAGAATATAGTCCGTATGAACTACAATTCCTTTGCCTTTCAAGAAAATATATAAATGACAGATGACTGAATGGCGCCAAAAAATTTCGGCCATTTTGCAACGGCAATTTCGGCAACTGAAGGAGTTTTTCGTTAATCAAGTACAATTAATTACAGCTTATCCGTTCACCAGATGTCAGCTGCCGTGTTTTTAAAGAGCTAATAAACTGTTTTCGAGTAACATAGATTGTATGAACTATAATAACTTTGGCACACAAAAAAATAATTGCAAATGATGTTCAGCCATTTTGTTTCTCGTTAATCAAGTACTATAATAGTTTCAGGTTCAGCTAATCCGTTTACCGGATGTCAGCTGGCGTGGTAGAGGCCGGTTAGGGCATCCTGAAGGGCTCGTAGGCAAGGCAGGGTTGCGGAGTAGCCGCCTGCTTTCTCGATCTCATTTTCCGGTCTGTGGATAAAAAAATAGTTTATGGGTTTAATAAAACAAAGTAAAGAGTAGAATAAATTGGGAATCCTAAATGA
Source organism: Scrobipalpa atriplicella (assembly GCA_029255725.1). NCBI lineage: Eukaryota > Metazoa > Arthropoda > Insecta > Lepidoptera > Gelechiidae > Scrobipalpa > Scrobipalpa atriplicella. Next base: position 29,519 of record JARACY010001539.1, read on the forward strand.
TTCAGGCAATAGACCGAGAACTCGTCATAGCAGAAAGTTCTATCCCTCTTAAGTTGAAGTATTTCACTAGCAAAGATGTTTGGCCTATTCTTGATTTGATTCTGCACCATTACATAGTATTCTAGGTAAAAAAATTGGCAAAATTGTTGACAGACTTTTTTTCTTTTAGGATATGTTCATCATAAACAAAAGTTAAAATTTACTTACTACTTTACTATAAGAAATACCTCTTGTGTTTACTACAGACAAATAGCACATATATTAAGGATTATTTCATTCATACACACTTTTCATGTATCGTGTACGGTTTTTGTATAAACTGCAAGAAACTGAAATTCAAGGGTGCGGGAGGGTGATGCGCACGGGAGAGAGGTTGGGCGGGTAAGTAAATTTTAACTTCTGTTTATGATGAACATAATTATCCCAAAAGAAAAAAGTCGGTCAAGAATTTTGCCAAACATTTCATACATTGAAATTAAAGATGGGCTGGCTAGTCGCTGACTAGTCGGGAAAGCCGAATGTATGGTACAGTACAGTGGGCAGCAGGTCGAGTTATCCATTTCACGGACCAATATAAACTGGTTATAACTACCTGGTTATACTGTATAGCCAGTATAAACTGGTCCGCCAAAGTGGTAACTCGACCTGCTGCCCACTGGTACCTATCCAAGTCGGCGACTAGTCGGCGAATATTCGGCAAAATATGCCGATTATAATCGGTACAAGATAAATTAAATAAAACAAATAACTTTATTTTTCTTTTATAGTTTCAATTTCAAAAGAGCAATAATTAAATAAGATAACCATTATAACAGATAGAACAAATAGAACTTAGAAGATCAGTCAGTATACATTATAAATATATAAATATGGCATAAACATTATAATTATGGCATTAACTTCCTTTAAAAAAATAAAGGCACCATAGAGCCATAAAGAATATAAATTTTGCCTAACTCGTTTTGACCCTTTGGGTACGGAACCCAAAAAATATGGAATATAGCATAGCTCTTTAATTGCAATTGCAATGAAAACAGCATTTATAGTTTGCAAAATGTTTAAGAAAAACCGTTTCAACAAACTACCTTTATAATCTATCAAGGTGAAATGATCCTTATAGCTTTCGTCTAAGGTTGAAATCACATTTTGAAGACAATTAAGTTGTTTTTGAGCATACGTCATTCGGTTTCAAGTAGGGAACCCGTTTTAAGTAAACATATAAGGCTACGGAACCCTACATATGGGCGTGTCCGACACGCTCTTGACCAATTTATTCTACTTCAAATTAATGCCCTGTACCTACTGTACAGGTATTATCTCTAAACGCATCTCCATGGTAAAGGAGTCATCTTTAAAGTAACCATTATAAGGATCTATCAGGTCACTCCATTTAATAAATTTCATTCTGTTATAAGCATAACAATTTTTGCAGAATGTATGTTCAAAGCTTCTTATTATTGATTTATTAAAAGGACAAACAGGGAGCAGTCTCAGATCTACTTTAGCTTTACAAGACCAAGCCGGAGGAACTGTGGACATTATACCTGCTAAACATGTTAAGGTTATTCCTAAAAAGCCGCTTGAATTGCGTTTTGCTGAAATATACCAGGGTAAATTGCGTACATAATAGTATGGCGAGTCCAAACCAAACCCATCAACGGGAATACGTGTGACATTTTGAAATGTTTGACTAAATGTAGCTACTTCTGAGCTAATCTTTCTTGGTCCTCTAACACACGAAAATCCGTCTGGCATAGGCACGCTACTATAAAGAAACGACTTGTTGATAAATAGGGCATTCATTTCCTCTATGGACAACACTGTCGTGGTTTCACCAATTTCTGCTAAGTCAGCTGGAGTCATGGCGAGAAAACGGATCTCTTCTATAATACCTTTTAGGGTTCTTCTTGCATCTTCCGGTTCCCTTGTGCTATTTGTTTGTGATATTTCAATTTCACGTTCTGCAAGGTCCATTTTAAACTTTTTGGGCTGTGATGGCAGATTGTGGCTATCATCATCAGAATCAGAATCATCCGGTGTATTGTAGTTATAAGCGTAATTCAACACAGCATTAAATAAGTCTATCTCATTTATGTCTAGTGCATCCAAAGAAACAATTTTCTTCACAGTGTTGATGTCAGCATGTCGAAAATTGGAGCTGTACAGGACCCTTTTGGTTTCAGTACTGAATTTTTCTATACACTCTTTTTCTAATAAGTCTTCACCATGGAAATTAGCAAATTCATAAATTAGGCACACATGATTTGGATCCTTTAAAACTTTGGAAAAAAAATTTAGACACTCCTTTTTAAGGTGAACTAAAATGTATTTTTTGGCAGCGTTGTACAAATTAATTGCAGCTTTTGTATCAGGAATATCGACCTTTTCTGTATATATGTACTCCAATAAAGCAGTAAATGTAGGGCGATCAATATCCTCAATGATAACAGGACTTTCTTTGTCTCCAACATCACCGTAGAACATGGCAGCGAAAACTGGAGAAGCCATTGCCAGGATGAGTTTGTGCGCAGACAAGCAGTTCTTCGAGACTCCTGCGCCAGCTTTGGTCGGAAACTGGAACGAGCAGTCGGTCCACTCTTGTGAACGAAGCAAGTGCGCCAATCTCTGCTTTGTTTCTGGACAATTTTCACGCCAGTCAGAAGATTCTTCATTTGGACGAACCATCTTACACGATATAATATTAGAGACGTCGCGAGAGTTATTATTACTCTGAAGACACCAAACAGTACTGAAGTAAATTAACCAACACGGATATAATAAATGGATGTAAATTAGTTTGTTAGAAGTTTATCAGTTGGACCAAGTTGTGCAATGACATTCCAAGTGACCTTGTGGTGTTACAGGAAAAAAGTTATCACCATAACTTAATATAACGCCGCCTGTTTAAAATAATGTTTATTGGATGGAGAAATTGGATTTCGCGCTAACGTTGTATTTAAAACACGTTATAGACTAATTATAATCAATGGATCACAGTGATTGACAAAGGTGGCAATACATTGTTGTCGGTGACGAAAAGTGTCTGGTTTTTCGGGAATTGCATTAATGAACGGAAAATTATAAAAAAATATTTTCGTGGATTTCCGCCTAGAAAAAATTATTGGGAGGTCTGAAATAGTTTTAATTTTGATACGATAAACAAATTACTTTGTCATTTGGATTATTCTCCCGGTCAATGTTTGTGATTTGTTGTTCCCGATATGTCCCACTGCACAGTATGGCACATTTTGCTACCTTATACCAGTAAGAAAAAGTTTACAGATCATAATATTGATCAAGTTTTAGGTAAAACGTAAAGTATCTGGAATTGAAAATGGAGACGACTTCTCTGATACTGAAAGTGTTGATGCAATCCTATTTTAAAAGCCTCAGGTTAAGGTGGTTCGTTAAGCTCACTAGCGTCCTCCCAAGATATAAATTTACTGTGTATCAAATATTAACATATTAGTAAACATTTTACGTTTTGCGAAAATTGGAAGTAATTCTTCATTTGGTAATCCATCAGGCTTTTGAATTAATTATATATATTCAGCAAGGTTTGAATGTCGATCTTGCTAAAAGTGGCCACTTTTGGCAAGATCGACATTCAAAGCTTTGATATTAAGTATAAATAGTGGCCTTATGCATTACAAAATGAAGAATTACTTCTGATTTTCGCAAAATGTAAAATATTCACTAACATGTTTATATTTGAGACACAATAATTTTATTTCTTGGGAGGGCGCTAGTGAGCTCATCATACCACCACCCTCAGGTCCGAGTTTTGAGTCTTTTAGTAAAGCACTCAGTCGTTTAACTTTTAAGCGAGCCATCTGACGACTCAAACCTTTGAGTTCAGTTAAAAGCCTTGATCATAATATATTGGAGTACTCTTCAAAATTGAGGCGAGTTTTGAATTACACACATACCATACAGAACAGCTGGTTTTATGCCTAATCCTAAAATAAATAAAATAAACTCATTGTTCTCAACTTACCTGACATGCTGCAGATATCCATTGTTAACAATATCCTCAATGGAAGGTGGGTCCGGTCCACATCGGTCGGGTATGGCCGGAGGCTCATATTTGTATAGTGGACCTTCTTCAATGACTGGTAATGCTGATGAGTTGGCACTCCGGGACAGTTTTATACCAGTTGAGAAGTGGGTAGCCTGAAATTATTGTTATTTGTAGGTATACTTTTCAGTATCACGGGTCCACAGGGACCCGGTCCTTTGAGGCATACGTGGGGCCGAAGCCAACAGCGCAGAGGCCTTTTTATACCAAATAATTGATTGTGATGTGTACATCACGCGGATACTCGCTCTGCCTGCACTATAGAAATACAACCAGAGCCAGCACCCGCCTGATGCAAGGTCTATTGCAGAGAATGGAAGGATAACTAGGTCTATGGGGATGGATTTAGCTGGACCGGTTGCTGGGATATTGATTGAGACAACGGGACGCCTGCCAAATTAAATGTCTCAATCTTGATAATCTTGACAGACGGTGACTCGCCTCCCGCTAGATGGGCCTCCACTACTTGGCGGAAAATGCCGGGACGCAACATTGGCGTGGGCGGCTAGGGGTGTCGAGAGGTGTACACCGCTTTCTGCACAGTGATGCGGCATTGGCCTGCATATGCCACTGTACCAACTCGCGACTTACGCATATTTCACTTCCACCCCTCAAGTCCGAGCGGAGGCTCGAACTCTAGCGGCCCCACTCCGGCCGGCCAACTAAGGCAAGCCAAAAGTGAGAGTCCTGGCCTTGGGGCTCCACTCCGGCAAGCCGGAGGCGGCCAGTCTACACTCTCGGGGGAATAATCGGGTCCGTAAGGTCGCCAACCTTAACAACTCGCCACAAGCTGCCCTACGGGTAGCTAAAGGGTGTCGAGAGGTATACACCGCTTTCTGCACAGGGATGCGGCATGAGCCAGCATATGTACCAACTCGCGACTTATGCATATTTCACTTCCACCCTTCGAGTGAATACTCTTGCAACTCCATTCTGCCCAGCCGGTGAAGGCAAGACAGAGGCGGGCTCCCCCACGCATGGGTTCACTCAGAAGTTTCTCGGGTCCGTGGTGGCGCTACTCACCAACAGCTTGCCAAAGCTGCCCTGCGGGGTTATTATTATTATTATTATAGCTAGCCTATTAGACACTGCTGGGCAAAGGCCTCCCCCGCGGTCTTCCACTTATCACGGTCTAATGCCACCTCAGTCTAGTCTTTCAGATAAGCATCAAGATCGTCACGCCATCTTTTTCGGGGTCTACCTCTTCGCCGAAATCCGCCACCTATGAGGAAGATATAATTAAAAATCCTTGTAAGATAAAGAATGATATCACTTACATGAGAAGATATCTTAAGAACATTTGAAGTGTCATCATCCATTCGAACAGAACACAAACAAACAAAACACATATTACTACAGTTAGTTACACATTACATCGAAAACACTAAACACTTAATTTACATTGAATAAGTCAAATAAATCAAAAAACGAAAAAGAATTCGCGCGGACATGTTGATTTTGCCATATTTTTTACTTGAAAATATAAAAGAGGCAAATGAAACAAAGCACATACTGCAAAAAATGCAAGTGGCCAGTATAATTTTGTGGGCTTCGAGATACAAACTTTTTGTTTTTTTGGCATCCGCCTGTTTCTAGTCTTGAATTATGAATTTAAAAAATAAATAAAGGAGGGGAGAAAGTAAATCCCATATATTATATTATTATTCGTTCGCTTGGATTTACGTACTTTCTTCCCTTTTTTCAAGTAAGAACTAATATACTTTCCGAATAGGTGTAGTATAAAAATATTATTTAGTTTTATTAGTTTTTATGTGTGGAGTAACAAGAATGGATAAGATAAGGAATTAGTACATAAGAGGAAGCCTAAAAGTTGCACCCATATAGGAAACAAAATAAGAGGGAATCGCATTGCATGGTATGGGCATGTTATGCGTAGGGATGAAAGTCATGTAGGCAAGAGGGTAATGTATTTGAATGTGGATGGATAAGGATATGTTGGGAGAGAGTGACCAAAGAAAAGATGGATGGACTGCGTGAAAGATGATATGTTTAAAACAGGTGTGAGTGTTGAACTGACGGCTGACAGGGATGAATGGCAGAAGAAAACGTACTGCGCCGACCCCAAATGGATGGGAAAAGGGCAAGGGAATGCTGATAGGCATGTTGACTGGGTGGCTAAAAAATTTTAAACTGATGGCTAAAATATTGTGGATCTCATTCACCATTTAAAAAAATATGCACATTTAGATTTAACCAAGAGATTTAATAATCAAGTTAGAAATATAGAATTTATTGATTTGAGTAGAAAATATTTACAAGCCAGTGACGTCATAACTCACAATTTTCATACAAAAAAGCGTTTTGACATTTCATAAAAAGTTGCTGATTCGACTAGTAGGAAAAGCCTAGCCTATTAGTTTTCATTTCTCATACTCGGAAAGTAGTGTTGTTTTGATCTGACTATTGGGTGGAAGATGCTGCTTTCCTTTCACAGGGAAGGAATAACTCATACAAATTTCATCCCCACCCTAGGGCGGGAATGAACTTTAAAAATAGAACTGCTTGAATTGCTGTCAGCTGTGAAGACTTTTTTTCATATTAAAAAAAAAACTTTATGAAATGTCGTGACTTTTTAACCAGCTAGTGTCACTGGCCAGTGTGAATTTAGCGCAAACTTGCGATGCGAGTGCCGCGACAAAATTAAAAAATAATAATTAAAAAGTCAACACAAATTGGCGGGATAGTAAAATCTGTTCTTTTATGTATCTGTGACGGATTTGTATTAACAACTAGTTTTATTTTCCTCATATTCTAAATGAAAAGTAGAGTCATTGCCACGGGTAGAAGAATCAATTCCTCTCGGACTATAGCCGCCCTCGCTGCGCTCGGGCGTCTAACTACCTCGGGAATTGATTCTCTTCCACCCTAGTCTATGAATCTACTATTTTATCAATATATTTGCACACAATGTGTAGGTACGTTCACAAACTTGGTTTATGGTTTATTGATATCTTTAACTCTGATTGGCTAGATTTTTGAGAATCCTATTATGATTGATTAAATAACATGCGTTAGTTATAGTACTTGAGTTAAACGATATTTAAAAAATAGTACATTGTTTAACGAGTGGAGAACATGACCGATTGTGGGAATCGCATTTTCTTCCATAGAAATATTATTATACTTTTTCTTCCGAGGTATACATAGTGCTTTATACTACACCTATGAGGAAAATATTATTAAAAATCCTTGTAAAATAAAGAATGATACCACTTACATGAGAAGATATCTTAAGAACATTTGAAGTGTCATCATCCATTCGAACAGAACACAAACAAACAAAACACATAATAAATACAATTACACATTACATCGAAAACACTAAAAACCTTATTTACATTGAATAAGTCAAATAAATCAAAGAACGAAAAAGAATTGGCGCGGACATGTTGATTTTACCATATTTTTTACTTAAAATATAAAAGAGGCAAATGAAGCTAAGCACATACTGCCAAAAAATGTAAGTGGCCAGTACCATTTTGTGGGCTTCGAGATACAAACTTTTTGTGTTTTGGCATCCGCCTGTTTCTAGTTTTGAATTATGAATTTAAAAAAAAATAAAGGAGGGGAGAAAATACTTTCTCACCTAGGGGAGAAAGTAAATCCCATATATTTTTGCCGCCCGCATATTCGTTCGCTTGGATTTACGTACTTTCTTCCCTTTTTTCAAGTAAGAACTAATATAAGTTTTGAGACTTTCGCGGTTGTTCACTGCAATTAGATTGTTGTTATGAACGGGATTATTACCACGATTATGTTTATTGTTACCTCGATATTTCGTAGTTGTTGACTTCCGCGGAAGGCCGTGTTGCTCTAAGGCGCTAAGCGACCAATCAGCGTTCTTATTTCAGTTATGGATATCAAATTTTACTAGAACGATGAGTTTTTTCAGAGAAAATCCTGTCTTTTTAGGGTTCCATAGTCAACTAGGAACCCTTATTTCAGTAAGATTTGACAATGGTTTCATAATATTCTAATTATCCGTGTTTTCGCAAAATCCCTAGGATATTCGCGATGATTCGAATCACGACATATACATACATACAATTAGGGCGTTGTTTGTCCAATAATCCGTATCCATATATCCAAATATTTTCTGATCCGCCTTCCTAGTTATTGTATGGACGCTATCGCATAAACACACCCTTCCGCCTTTCGGGGTAGGCATAAAATATCAAAACGCTTTTTTGTATAAAAATTGTGAGTATGACGTCACTTGCTTGTAAATATTGACTACTCAAATCAATAACTTCTATATTTTTAACTCGATTATTAAATCTAAATGTGCATATTTTTTTAAATGGTGAATGAGATCCACAATATTTTAGCCATCAGTTTTAAGTATAAACGATTTGGGTTTTTTTTTAGCCACCCAGTCAACATGCCTATTGCAATATACAGTAGGAGTAGGTCCCTCTTCAAATATTCGGCAACTCACTTGTATTGACGGAGATATTAGCCTTAACGTTTTGATCCTATACGAGCTTAGAGCAACACGGCCTTCCGCTCGGGAAGGCCGCGTTGCTCTAAGTATACGAGGATCATTTTCAAGAGAGACAAAAGTCACACTCCACCGCCCGTCAAGTGCGACCTTCGACTTCGACTTTTATACATACACATACATACATATTCACGCCTTTATCCCTAATGGGGTAGGCAGAGCGTAAACGACCTAATCAAAGGTCGTTCCGCCACATCTGACAAGTTTTGAGGGTTATTGCAGATAGATCGGTATATTGCTATAGTGACAGGTTGTCAGCCTATCGCCTAAATTACAGAAACCCTCGAATCCATTAGCTGATTTTACAGCATGCCCAGGAGGAGATGCAGGTGGCACATTCTATGTTTTTCTATCACTCCCAGTCCAGCATGGAAGTCGACTTTTATAAATATGAATAACACTTCTTCGTCGTTTAATAACAAAATAGTAGGTCCCTCGTCTCTCTGTACTATCTCTAAATCTCGGGAAGAAAAACAGTAGCGAAACGTTCTTGCTCTCCTATCATTCCCAGGCCAGCAGCTATTCCATGCATCAATTTATAGAAACGTTCTTGCTCTCCTATCATTCCCAGGCCAGCAGCTATTCCATGCATCAATGCATAGAAACGTTGTTGCTCTCCTATCATTCCCAGGCCAGCAGCTATTCCATGCATCAATGTATAGAAACGTTGTTGCTCTCCTATCATTCCCAGGCCAGCAGCTATTCCATGCATCAATGTATAGAAACGTTGTTGCTCTCCTATCATTCCCAGGCCAGCAGCTATTCCATGCATCAATGTATATTAAAGTACGTACTACACGAGTCACAGAAATTAACTTACAATAAAATTGTCCGTCTGTTATCTAATCAGAACCGTACGCAGTATCCTTCTAACCTTTGCACGAGCAAGCGTATTCCATTCGTACCATAAAAATATTCATTCACTGCGTACATTTAAATTTTATTGGTGTAACGTGGACATAACATAGTCATAAAAAACAGTGTCTGACAATCGTGAAATTTAACATTTTAGAGTTTAGCTAACTAAATACAGGGTGTAAAAAAACTGAGCAAACTTTAGGGTTTTTTTTTTGTTTTCATATTTCGACGTATGTTCCTCAGGGAAAGTTGTTCAATTGGCTACTTTCCAACTAGTCAAATCAGCAACTTTTTATGAAATGTCAAAAACGCTTTTTTGTATGAAAATAGTAAATTATGACGTCACATTTTAGTAAATATTGACTAATCAAATCAATAACTTATATACTTTTAATTCGATTGTTAAAATCGAAATGTGCATTTTTTTTTTAAATGATGAATGAAATCCACAATATTTTTAGCCATCAGTTTTAAGTATTTAAACGTTTTGAATTTTTTAAGCTACCCAGTCAAGTACCCAATTTCATGGGTAGATTTATACCCTAAAGTTTAATCAGTTTTTTATACGCTGGGTATTAATTAATACGGCTGTTTTTATTTTATTTCGTGTTTGCTTACTGCTAGTTTGTAGTGTTGACAATCATGCCGGACACGGGCAGTGAAGTCCTACGATCTTGGGTAAGTTATTACATTTGCCATGGACACGCTGGGCTGGAAGCGATAGTAAAACATAGAATGTGCCAGCTACATCTCCCGGGCATGCTGTAAAATCCAGGGACAGGTTTCAGTGTATTTTAATTTAGGCGATGGCCTGACAACCTGTCACTAGAACAATATACAGATCTCTTGGCGACTTGGCGGAACGATATTTGTTTTGGTTGTTGACGCTCTGCCTCAGATCAAAAAATGCGCCTGCCACACACCTGCCCTGCCTAAAACTTATCTATCTATACAACGTGTAACATAAAGGGTATATGCATCGTGAAATGTGTGAATGTACCCATGAAACTGAACAACTTTCCCTATGGAACATAAGTCGAAAAACGAAAAATAAATTTTAACCTTCCATACAAAATGCATCAGCTAATAGCGCATTTAGTATGGGAAGTTTTTTTTTTTCGTATTTCGACTTATGTTCCTTAGGGAAAGTTGTTCAGTTTCATGGGTACATTCACACTTTTCTCGATGGATATACCCTTTCTGTTACACGTTGTATAAGAATTTCGGGCGGTCTGTCTGCTTGCTTTAAAAAAGCAGTTACTTTAATATAATTTGGGATTTTGTAAACCATGCATACCGAAACTCTAGCATAGCGGGAAGAACCGAAATTTTCTGTGAGACTTTATGATGTAATTATCAGATAACTTTATTACATCAGATCTAATTCACTTATTTTTTTACAGTGCTAGGTCTTCTTATATTATAGGTACTGCATGACTCGCAAGGTTATCAAGATACGGAAAACCTCAGAATGATTGAAATTAATGACAATGACGTGAGGAACGCAGCATCACCATTAAACACACTTATTATAACGACGCTAAGTGTGACCTTCTTGAAGGTCGGCTTTAAAGTTGCCGCATAAAGTAAATTTTCTTAAAAACTAAAGACAAAAATTTATAGACCTTCCATGCTAGACTAGAAAAACATTGAATGTGCCAACTGCTAAGGGATTCGAGGGTTTCAGTGTATTGCAATTTAGGCGATGGCTGACAACTCATCACTATGCAATACATATACATTATCATCTCTAATAAATAACCCTTAAAACTTTACGTGGCGGAACGATCTTCGGGTCGTTTTCGCTCTGCCTACCCCATTAGGGGTAAATTTTAAAAATAATTTTTAAAAAGTTAGGCGTGATTTTATATATGTAGGTATACGTCTTATCGTCGAATCAGTAGGTACCATTGACCTTCGCTGTACTTATATCTACTAGTGATTAAAAACAACTAATTTAAATGCATAAATCATGCATAAATCGTTTATCAAACAATTAAAAAAAATTCTCATTGAAAAATGTTATTATAATCTTAACGAATTTTTTGATGATGATGATAAAGATAAGTTTAAAATACAACAATCAAAAAGAATAGATTTATATAATGCTGTATTTAGAAATTTAATGTCATATAGTATAAGATAAGTGTTGATCTCAGATACTATTACTACTAAAATTTTAATTTTAAGTTAATACTTGTTAACTGTTTCATTACCTTTTTAATATTCTATATGTATTAATATTTTATAAGAGTTAAAAATTGTGAATAGTAGCGTCCTCTGCTGAAAAATTGCTATGCCCTAACAGGGCGTCATGATCTAAACTTATAAAATCGTTTGTCCTTACTGACTGACTGACTGACTGACTGACTGACTGATTCATCAACGCAGAGCCTAAACTACTAAAGCTAGAATCGTTAAACTTAGAGAGCAAGTTTCGCTTATAACGTAACCTCCCACTAAGAAAGGATTTGTGGATTTTCCCTCCCTAAACGGGTAAAAAGGGGGGTTGATGTTTGTATGAAAGTCCGTCAATTTTGAAGGTAGGATCTTCAAATTTTGTATTTAGGCTAATGATTAAAAAATAATTTATACGTGTTTCAGCATTTTTGTATTTTTCACCCCTAAGAGGGTTAAATAGGGGATGGAAGTTTGTATGGAAATTCCGTCAATTTTGATGGCAGGATCTTCCAATTTTGTTTTTGGGCTAAAGATTAAAAAATAATGAACACGTGTTTCAGCGTTTTTGTATTTTCCACCCCTAAGGGGGTTAAAGAGGGGATGGAAGTTTGTATTGAAATTCTGTCAATTTTAAAGGTAGGAACAACGCGGGAACTCAATCCCACGGGAAAACTCTTAGCTGCGGGTGAAACCGCGGGGCGGAAAGCTAGTTTATTTATATAAGACCTATGTAACTACTTGTAATGAATGTACCTTATTAATTGTGATACTGCAATAAAAAAATATTATGATTATGCAAGTAGGTACTTGATACGTTAATCTAGGAGACGAATGGTCAATATTTATTATGATTTCACATTTTATTGTACAGAACATTCCTACTGTACGATAACCATAGGAAAACCAAAATTTAAATAGTGTAAATCTACCTAAACAACTAGTACGAGTAGGTAAAGTAGGTATGGTTTGTCGGGCAAATAATAAATAAATATGCGAGATAAATATATTTGTTCAAAATCAATCAGTAAGCTAAACGTACAAAATAGCACTTTTTAAATGCGCCACTGAGTAATGAGGATAAAAACGCAAAGCTAATTGCAGATGGCACCACCAGCGAGTGTTCCAAAAGAGACCAATGAGAAGACGCAAAACTGATATTGACATTGACATTGACAGATTACTGACCAATCACAGGAAAAAGGAACACTCGGTAGTGGCGCCATTTAGTTCCCAGTTTTTCTCCCCATTAATCAACTAGCGTTTTTCCATGCGCCTTAGAAGCTGTAGGTAGCTGTATAAAGCCATGATTATTCTTACAGATGCGCAGCCACCAGCGCACCCCTTCAGGCTCGCGGGACTTCAAGGAGGCCACCAAGCGCGATGCCCTCGCTAGGCTGGAGGTGGAGCTGGACCGGCTCAAAGACTCCGCCCCTGAGACCAAGAAGCCTCTCCTGGAGAAAGAGTTCCGAGGGTTCAAGAATCTCTTCGCCAGGTTCTTGGCTGAGCGTAAGTATCAGTGAATCTAGATATAAAGTTGACAGATTCTCCGCATTAGGTAAAGAGTGGTGTAGACCAGAATAGCCAGACAGCCTGGAACTAGGTAGAGTGATGTTCATGCGGCAGCGGGCAAAGACTCCGCTCCGCAGACCAAGAAGTCGCCGCTGGGGAAAGTTCTGAGGGTCCAAGAAGGGCATAAGTATCTGTATATATCAAGGTCTAAGCAAGAGCCAGGTTCTCCGCATATTACCTAGCAACGCATCAAGTGCGTTCTAGACTGGGTGTAGAGAAGACCATAATTCGGCAGACGTTGTAGAATGCATCCTGAAACCAGGTGGGGCGATGATGTTCGTAAAGCAGCGGGCTAAGGTTGGATGAGATGAGACCCTCATTTCACAACAAGATATTTTCCTGAAAAATGCTATGTTCCTGTTTTTATAATGATGAAAGTTTAACGGTACAAATATTTCCTGTTTATAAGTAGTACTAGATCCTCTTTAGTTAAATAATATAAAACTACGCTCAGGAATTTTATCAAATCATCAATACGCCATTCTAAATTTTATCTTTACTTTATCGCCAGCAGGTATTATTATGCTAAAGCGAATATCAACTTAAACAAAAAAAGTAGTACATAGTAGTATGTACATGTATATCGTCAGATTGCCTATTCTGATATTTATTTACAATTAAAACTATTATTTAATTTTTACAACTAAAGATGGGCTGACTAACAACCTGTCACTACACCAAATAAGTAGGTAATTCTCAAAACTTGTCAGACGTGACGGAACAACCATTAGCAGACGTGGCGATAACGCTTTTTACTCAGCGTTTTAGGCTCTGCCTTCCCCACTAGGAGTGAAGGCGTGATTGTATGTATGTATAGTATGTGTAAATAAACAAACAGCCTATTAGCTATTTATATAAGTTATTGCTAATTGGGTAGGTAAGCGCATGCTAATTATAAGTGACTAATTAGTGTAAAACCATAGGCACTTTTACATCAATAGTGCCCGCGACAAATTATGGAAGTTATCGCTGGAATGGAAGTCATAGAAAAACAAAGATTGTGCCACCTTTATCTCCTCCCGGGCATGCTGTAAAATCCAGCTAAGGGATTCGAGGGTTTCAGTGTATTGCAATTTAGGTGATGGGCTGACAACCAGTGGTGTTATACGTACCATAATTATAATTATGGTACATGTACCATAATTCAGGTCCTCGTACCCCGTACCCTAGAACTTCATTATGGTACGCAAAAGTACCATAATTTTGCATTTACCATTAATTACCATACAAACATTAGTTTGGCCACACAATTTGTCCTGAAATGAAACAGATATTACGTTTTGATCTTCTTTTTGATGCATACTAGTGATTATATTCTCTTGGATATAGGCCATTGTAGGTTTAACTTATCTTGTTTCTTTCTTGCGGTGAGCGTCCGGTAGAATAAATGGGGTAGAATCAACGTAGAATAGGTATGGAGAAGATTTTTTATATCAAACTTACGTCCATTTCATATTTTTTTTGACCTATTCTACTGAAAATCAAACCGTACCATAATTTTTGCTGCGGTGCCATAATTTTGACAGGCCTGTGTCATAATTTCTGAGTTGGCTTATAACATCCCTGCTGACAACCCGTCACTATAGCAATATACATGTCGCAGGGAAATGACGGAACAAGGGATTTTGCGAAATCCCGGAAGAAGGCGTAATCGATTCATCATTACGCCTTCTTACTGAAAATGTTTAGGGATTTATCATTTCACTGAGTCTAGTGAAATGAGGAAATTGTTGATATAGATAAAATAGTAATTAGTATCATCTAACAAAAGAACAGATATTGAGTTGTCATCTGTTGTTAATTATTGTAATTAAACGCGCTCATATCCTAATAGTTGCGTAGCGAATTTACAATGAAGCGTTTTGTATCTATGAAGAAAAAGATGGTGTGTCAGTCGCAGTGATCTAGTTGAATACGCGATTTGATTAAATGACTAGCTCGTTAATTAAATGACGGCATTTAATTAAATGACTAAAGGACAACTCGTCAAGTCGTTGAATGTAACGTTCAACGTCTTGCCTGAACGTCATTTAGCGATGTCGTTGAATGGGATTTATCCGACTTCTAAGGCGCGGCATGAAGCGGGGAGAAGGGGGGGGGGGCGCAGCCCCTCCAAAGGCACCCCGCAAAAAAAATCCTCATCATCCAGAAAGGTTCCCAGGTCAGTAGGTTGTTGTTAGGTTGCTAGTGACAACAACACGGAGGGAGCCGAGCGAGCGCAGCGAGCGTGCTGCGGTAGCAGCCGGCGACCGTCCCAAAATACGCAAAAAAAACACGAAATTTTAATAAACGCGAGTGATTTTGGTTAGGTTAGGTTAGAATCACCTGACTGATTTTACGTCCGCTCTGATGAAAGGGCTATGTTACAATCAGCTAACTAGTTGGACGTTGAGTGACGCTTTTTCAAACAACGTTCGGCCTAGTGATTCAATTGAATGTAGCCATTCAATGAACGAGCTAGCTAGTCATTCAATCAAATAGCAGATTTAACCAGATCACTGCGACATGTCTACTAAGATCGCCGCTTGCGTGAACTTGTCCCTCGACGGCATTAATAATTGTTAAGTTTGGTGAGCGGAATTGTGACGATATATTGTATCTAGCTAGGAGATGGATATTGCTATACTTTTACAGCGGAAAAATATAGGTACCTCTCGTTGTGGCGGATAGTTCATTAAAATATTATAAAGAGGAAAGATTGTGTTTTTGTAAAATTGAACGAATAAACCCAAAAACACTTGATGGATCGGGATGAAACTTAGCACATATATAAGTATATGTTACAACCTGTTTTACCTTAGGCCCTACTCACAAAACTGCGATGCGATGCGTTGCGAATTCATAACTTATAAATCTGCGATGCGATTTCGGGCGGCCAGATACACCCCTTCCACGATTCTGATGACATATTATGTAACATCACAGAAATGTGCGACGCGAATCAATTCGCAAGTTTTTGCGATGTGCCCGATGCGACGTGGCATCGCAGGCCTTGCCATGGGAAAACTTATATTTAGCCCCGGGGGGCAGAAATTAGTAGTGTTGTATCTTTATTCCCTATGTAGGTATTTTTTTCTGTAAATGTTTCTGTGTAATTACAATAAACCTGTTTAATAAATATAGCTAGTACTTATTGCGTATTTAACATGACTTTTATACAACATTGCAGAAGGCCCTTCAGTGACATGGGAGAAGATAGAGAAACTGCCAGAGGGCGCCGTGATCGACTACTCGACCCTGTCCACCCCCACCACGGAGAACATCCACAAAATGCTGGACAAGCTCGTTGTGGTCAAGTTGAACGGTCAGTCCGTAGAATAATATTACTCTCAGGGTCAGGACGAGGCTTCATACAGACCAACTACACTTATGCCAACTGCTGCCCCCGTTGCGCTAAACCGGCGATAGCTGTACCTGGTGTACCGGGTCAGCCAACGAAACTGAACTACTCTCACCAGGAAATTCTTTCAGGAAATTAAAAAATAAATCCTTGTGAAACTTGTTCAGGATAGTATTTATAATCAGCTCTCAAGAGTGACAGCGAGTTTGAGTTTGTATCAGAAATGTCATTTCAGTACAAAACGACCTGTCAAATCCAAACTTAACATTGCTCTCAATCTTGAGATCGCTTTATAAATACAAGCCTCAGTTTCGTTGACCGAGCGTCCCCTATCAGTATTCGTTAACTGAGCAACCCCTATCAGTATTCGGTACGTTGTCCCTTACACCCGTATATATCACATCTATCTAGCCATCTAGATTTTTAGCAGAGTTTTGGCTTCTAAAATAAAAATTTGAATATAAGTAATCTTATAATTATAAGATATAAGTAATCTATTATGTAGATATTAGTGATCATATTCTCACCTCATACAGCCTTAAAAGTTTTTGCTAATTAGATTTGAGTACATTTTGTAGTAGGGAACTATCATATTGTTTGCACCAGTGGTTTTACTAAAATATCTTATTTAACCCGTCAGGTGGTCTGGGGACTTCCATGGGCTGCAAGGGGCCTAAATCCGTGATCTCCGTGAGGAACGAGCTTACTTTCCTCGACTTGACCGTCCAGCAAATCGAAGTAAGTACTACTTCTGACCTGAATGATTTTGGCCGCGAAAACATTGTACATTTTGACGACCAAATATTTATGTTCCAGAGGGTTTTATTTATCCCATGGATTAATAAGTTTTCCCATGGGAATAAGGTGTATTCCCGCGGTAAAAAGTAGCCTATGTCCCGTCTCCAGTTTACCTACATCTCACTTGATAAGCAGTAATAAACGTGATGAAACAGATTATGATGGAGCATGATTGCTTAGATATAGAAAGTGCCTGTTCACTCTAGGATAAGCAGTAATAAACGTGATGAAACAGATTATGATGGAGCATGATTGCCTAGATATAGAAAGTGCCTGTTCACTCTAGGATAAGCAGTAATAAACGTGATGAAACAGATTATGATGAAGCATGATTGCCTAGATATAGAAAGTGCCTGTTCACTCTAGGATAAGCAGTAATAAACGTGATGAAACAGATTATGATGGAGCATGATTGCCTAGATATAGAAAGTGCCTGTTCACTCTAGGATAAGCAGTAATAAACGTGATGAAACAGATTATGATGGAGCATGATTGCTTAGATATAGAAAGTGCCTGTTCACTCTAGGATAAGCAGTAATAAACGTGATGGAACAGATTATGATGGAGCATGATTGCTTAGATATAGAAAGTGCCTGTTCACTCTAGGATAAGCAGTAATAAACGTGATGAAACAGATTATGATGGAGCATGATTGCCTAGATATAGAAAGTGCCTGTTCACTCTAGCCCAGATTAACCTCCTGAGACCCCACGGCCTCGCTTGAGTACATAACCACGAATAATGGCGAACGAATGATTTAAAAATTGGCCATAGCCAGGGCCATCTCTTAAATGTGTCACAGAATATGTCTAGGTCCGATAATTTTGAGTTTAACTCGTTTTATGATTTACTTAATAGTATAGTATGGATGATGTTTCCAGCACCTGAACAAGACTTACAAATGCAACGTACCGCTGGTGCTGATGAACTCGTTCAACACCGACGAAGACACGCAGAAGGTCATCAGGAAGTACAAGGTTAGTACACTTAGGCTAGTATTTATAAAGCGATCTCAAGATGGAGAGCAATATTAAGTATGGATTTGACAGTTCGTTTTGTACTGAAATGACATTTCTGATACGAACTCAAATTCGCTATCACTCTTGAGAGCTGATTATAAATACGGCCCTTAGACAACATTCATTTTGGTATGATAATCTGTATCTATACTCCGTATTTTTAACGTTGCGTTATCGATACCAACTTGTTTTGCGGCCCATAAACTACTTTTCTTTACAACTTAAAAGAAAGTCAACCGCAAAACATAATGTTTGTAACAAGGTTATTGTCTGCGTTTCCGAAATTTGAACCTCTGCTAAGTTGCAAAGAAAAATCTATTTATGGGCCGCAAAACAAGTTGGTATCGATAACGCAACTGAACAACTTTCCCTAAGGAACATAGGTCGAAATACGAAAAAAAAAAATTGACTTCCCATACTAAATACGCTATCAGCTGATGCATTTAGTATGAAAGGTCACGATTTTTTTTTTCGTTTTTCGACCTATGTTCCTTAGGGAAAGTTGTTCAGTTTCATGGGTAGATTCACACATTTCTCGATGCATCATATACCCTTTCTGTTACACGTTGTATAGCGAGATTCCAACTGAACACCTTTCTCTATGAAATATAGGTTGAGTTATGAAAAAAAAAATAGACTTCCCACACAAAAGGTGTCAGCTGTTCGAGTAATTTTGTATGTGGATTGTAGGATCTTTTTAATGAACGCATTTAATTTAATCTCAAGGGTCTGAAGCTGGACATCCACACGTTCAACCAGTCGTGCCACCCTCGCATCAACAGGGAGTCCCTGCTGCCCATCGCCAAAGACGCCAACTTCCATAATGACATCGACGCGTAAGTCCATTTCCCACTGCTCATCGCCAAAGACGCGAACGTCCATAACGACATCGACGCGTAAGTCCATTTCCCACTGCTCATCGCCAAAGACGCGAACGTCCATAACGACATCGACGCGTAAGTCCATTTCCCAATGCTCATCGCCAAAGACGCGAACGTCCATAACGACATCGACGCCTAAGTCCATTTCCCAATGCTCATCGCCAAAGACGCGAACGTCCATAACGACATCGACGCGTAAGTCCATTTCCCAATGCTCATCGCCAAAGACGCGAACGTCCATAACGACATCGACGCGTAAGTCCATTTCCCACTGCTCATCGCCAAAGACGCGAACGTCCATAACGACATCGAAGGTTGGTGTCGTTATGGACGGGTTGGTCACGTTTTGGTCACAAAATCATTTTGGTAACATTATAGCATAGTACTTTGTGAACATATGTGGTTTTGGTGGTGAAAACAAAGGGGAAATTACCTTTATCTACTATCATAGAGTAATGTTCGAATTATAAACGTCAAAACGAATTTGTATTGACGTACTTTACAAACAGTATGCTGAAAAATTTAAAAAGTTTACTTTTCGTTGCACCTTCTCCATACAAATTCTAACAAAGATGCAACGAAAAGTAAAATGTACATAGGCATGGAAGTAAGGGAAGGAACAAATGCACAATCGATATCAACTTAATGCACAATCGATACCAAAAACCATGTATCCAGTTATAAATTAAAACTAAACAGCCCACGTAAGGCCCACAGCGCATGCGCGACACATGTCAAAGAGGCAAATGGCGCCACTTGATTATTGTGTGTATGAATAGAAATAATTAATTTCGCGGGAAATTATTTTAAATTATTTATTTTGTGCCTAAAAATATGTGATAGTACCAAAAGAAGATATTTAATACTTATATAAATGAGTGTGTGTGTGTGTGTGACGGAAATGTATTGCACATTTAATCATATACCAACAAAGTTTAAGAAAACATTGGGATAGTTCGCTTTCGGAAAACCTGTAAGTAAATTCATTTTCAATGTATTCAAGTAGATAAAATAGTGTATGAAGCTGCACATAATTAGGTATTACAATGCTCGTTACTATTTTGAAATTCGCTGCGCTCATTTCAAAAAACACACTCGCATTGTAAAACCCTTCGTTATGTAGGAGCTTCATAAACTACTATTTCATTATATTTTCCAGATGGTACCCCCCAGGTCACGGCGACTTCTACGAGTCGTTCTACAACTCGGGCCTGCTGCAGAAGTTCATAAAGGAAGGACGCACGCACTGCTTCATCAGTAACATCGACAACCTCGGCGCCACTGTCGATTTGAACATCCTGAGCCTACTCCTCAACCCTGGCTCCAATCAGAACATGGAGTTCGTCATGGAGGTTTGCATTTACATACATATTATCACACCTTTATCCATACTGGGGTAGGCAGACCGTAAACGAGTTAAAACATGGGCGTTCCGCCACGTCCGACATGAGGTTGTTCCAGATAGAACTGTATATTGCTGTCGTGACCACTGAACTACTATTATACTAGCGTATATGGAACAGCCATCACGAACATACGACATGACCCCAAAATTTAATAAAGCGTCCGCACGAATTTCGACCGTATTTAATTTTAAAAGGTTTATATTGACGTAATTCTTATGAACATACATACATACATACATAAAATCACGTCTGTATCCCTAATGGGGTAGGCAGAGCAAAACGACCTAAACAAAGGTCGTTCCGCCACGTCTGACAAGTTTTGAGGGTTATTACAGTTGATTATGTACATTGCTTTAGTGACAGGTTGTCAGCCCATCGCCTAAATCGCAATACACTGAAACCCTCGATTCCCTTAGCTGGTTTTTACAGCATGCCCGGGAGGAGATGCAGCTGGCACATTCTATGTTTTTCTATCACCAGTCCAGCATGGAAGTAAAGTAATTCTTATGAAAACTTATTATTTTTATATTAATACGTAGTGAGACATGTTTCTAACTTTTTAACTCGTTTTTATAAAAAAATCGAGTCAGACCACTACTAGTATGAATACATGGATGTATTAATCAAACTGAATTGAGCGCTAATTTCAAAAAACGTGCTGACAGAAAGGTCCATTCTTGTGGGTTCCATCCTTGTCTAGTTGGGTGTCTTAAATTTTGTGGACTTAAAGGAATATGAGTATATACATCTCATGTTCATAATAAACCAAATAGTGCACTTAGTGCGCGAACCACGCGCGTACAGTAACGCTTCGCTATTGAAAGCATATTGAAAGTAACGTTTGTACTTTACATTCACAAAAGATTACAATTTGGATAATGTCAATAAGGTCGAAAATCGTATGCACTAGTTTTCTATGAATATCTATCGATTACAAGTCGAAACAGATGGCGCAAGCAATTTCTTATTGACATTTCAGGTTCGACTAGATTTTTCGATATTATTGAAAAGTAAATATTCAGTTTCGTTGACTGAGCAACTACTTTCAGTCTGCCAGAAGATAGGTTGTTGCGACGCAGTTCAAACGATGAAATACCTTCCATCGTGATGACGCGGTTATGCTGATAATGATCAAATTCTGGTCAAATTCTTGGTTGCAACAGAGTAGCGTCTCCCATTCACACGCTAAGAAGGGCACCCTACTTCTCCTTGACAACAATTTTGTACAAAAGCAACTGTGCGAGTGAGACACAATCCTCAAGATCATGCCTTTCACTCGGCACGCTTCTCAAGTTGACAAATGTTGTTGGAATTTATTCTTTATTGTAAGGTCATTAAGGGATCTCTTCCAGTGTACCTTTACATCATACTTTAATTACGCCTTTATCCCTAATGGCTACCCCATTAAATAATTTTGTAGAGTAAAAATGAACTAAACAAGGGTTGTTCCGCCACGTCTGACAAGTTTTAAGGGTTATTACAGATGATTATGTATATAGCTATAGTGACGGGTTGTCAGCCCATCGCCTAAATTGCAATACACTGATACCCTCGAATCCCTTAGCTGATTTAACAGCACTCCAGGGAGGAGATGCAGCTGGGACATTCTATGTTTTTCTATCACTCTCAGTCCAGCATGGAAAAAATTGAATTACCTTTTCTCATTCCTCAGGTGACTGACAAAACCCGAGCTGACGTGAAAGGAGGCACCCTAATACAATACGAAGACAAACTCCGGCTGCTCGAGATCGCCCAAGTACCAAAAGAACATGTAGACGACTTCAAATCCGTCAGCCAGTTCAAGTTCTTCAACACCAACAACCTGTGGGCGAAACTCGACGCGATCCAACGGGTCGTCGACCAGGGGTCATTGAACATGGAGATTATAGTGAACAATAAAACCCTGTCAGAGGGTATCAATGTGATCCAGCTTGAGACCGCTGTGGGGGCGGCTATGAAGTGTTTCGAAGGTTGGTTGGGC
This sequence comes from Scrobipalpa atriplicella, assembly GCA_029255725.1. Taxonomy (NCBI): domain Eukaryota; kingdom Metazoa; phylum Arthropoda; class Insecta; order Lepidoptera; family Gelechiidae; genus Scrobipalpa; species Scrobipalpa atriplicella. The sequence continues at coordinate 52,152 of JARACY010001539.1, forward strand.
TTGGATGACTTGACTAGACAGGATAGTAAAATTGCATCATGTTGGAGCAAAATAATAATTTTACGGGGAGAGCATTTTGTATCCAGATTCAAAAACAATAGGATCAGAAAGTGTGTCCCACCATTACTGATTCCGGCACACAAAACCACCGCATTTCGTGCTAGTTTCAGGTATACTGCAGCAAAAATCTGGAATGACATCCCTCTACCTATTAGAAATTCAAAATCAGCTCATATATTTAAATTTAAATACAAAAACTCGCAAGCATACTACTTAACAAACTTACCTATATAAGTATTACTTTCTATTTATTTATTTATCTCATACCCTCTACTAACCGAATAGAGATACCTACTTATTTTAATTCAAATATACTAACCTCTCACTCTTTACTATTAAACCTACTATAGAATCACTGTAGGTTGCTGGCAGAATCAACAGCGTCACAGCTTGCTGTGGCATTATGCTGAGCCAGTCCCTCTAAACTACTACACACTGCACACACCACATCACGCCCGACACTTATACCTCATTTATCATCAGTTAGGCTCGTATTTATAAAGCGATCTCAAGATTGAGAGCAATATTTCTGATACGAACTCAAACTCGCTGTCACTCTTGAGAGCTGATTATAAATACCGGCCTTAGGTACCTTAGTTTTATTATGATTGAAATTATTATCGTTTCTGTAATTGTTATGATAATCTGTTGTGTGCTGTGTTTAGTGTGAATAAATGATATTTCTATTGTATTCTATTCTATTCTAAAAGCATTTTTCTTTTGAAGTGAAACTTCTTTAGTCGCGTTGAGAGTAAAATTTCAAGATCGCGTCACGGGCAAACGGGGACGATTTTAGATTGTCCCGTTTGTCCCGTTACGATGTCAGAAAATTCACTTTCACTTTGAAGTTTTACTTCTGACACAGGTGCTCGGCACACACGCTCTTTATTTTTAAATTTGAGTATCCATACATATCAATCTTTGCTTATTGTTGTTTCGTATGGAATACGACAATTGGCTACTTTCCAACTAGTCAAATAAGCAACTTTTTATGAAATGTCAAAAACGCTTTTTTGTATGAAAATAGTATATTATGACGTCACATTTTAGTAAATATTGACTAATCAAATCAATAACTTATATACTTTAATTCGATTGTTAAAATCGAAATGTGCTTTGTTTTTTAAATGATGAATGAAATCCACAATATTTTTAGCCATCAGTTTTAAGTATAAACGTTTTGAATTTTTTAAGATACCCAGTCAAGTACCCAATTTCCATGCATGTTTGAGAAAATATTATAGAATATGAATGTTATAGGTAGTTTCACTGAAGAATACATTTTGAATTGCTAATAAGTTGTAAATGAAACATACATGCATACATAATAAAATCACGCCTTTATCCCTAATGGGGTAGACAGAGCAAAAAACGACCAAAACAAAGGTCGTTCCGCCACATCTGGCAAGTTTTGAGGGTTATTATTACAGATGATTATATAAATGAACATAGTCGAAAACAATTAACTTTACTTTACTTTACCCACATTACTTTTTGACACACATTATTTAATTTTTTTTTTTTTTTTTTGACACACATTAATAATTTTTTTTTTTTTTCGACACACATTAATTTTTTTTTTTTTTTTTAAGGTGGAATTGGCGTGAACGTCCCTCGCAGCCGCTTCCTCCCCGTGAAGAAGACCTCAGACTTGCTACTAGTGATGTCCAACCTGTACTCCCTATCCCACGGCTCGCTAGTGATGTCCCCTCAAAGGATGTTCCCCTCCACGCCGCTGGTCAAGCTCGGGGACAACCACTTTGCGATTGTCAAGGAATTCCTCAACCGATTCGCGACAATCCCGGACCTGATCGAGCTGGACCATCTGACTGTTTCTGGCGATGTCACCTTCGGCAGGGGAGTGTCGCTAAAAGTATGTATAGCATGACCTATCGCGCCTGCATCCCTAATGGAGTAGGCAGAGCGTCAACTACCCTAACAAAGGTCGATTTGACACGTCTGACAAGTTTGGAGGGTTGTTTAAGATAGATCTGTATATTGATATAGTGACGGGTTGTCAGCCCATCGCCTAAATTACAATATACTGAAACCCTCGAATCCCTTAGCTGGTTTTCACAGCATGCCCGGGAGGAGATGCAGCTGGCGCATTCTATGTTTTTCTATCTCTCCCAGTCCAGCATGGAAGTATTACAGCATGACCACTGACTAAAAAGACTGAAGCGAGAAAGATAGAAGATAAAATATGACCTTTAAGCTCTTCTGTATGTTACCTCTATGGCAGGTATTTTAGTCATCGGTCAGGCTTTATATCATGACCACTGACTTATTAACAGGGCTCGGATAATCGGGTGCAAAAAAAAGTGTTGGAGCTAATGAGAGTTGGTACAACCACCTTTATCAAAATATTCTGAACCAGAGTTTATTTTTCTTTATAAAATTGTTTCAGTAATGCCAATGTGTTCTTTGCATCTATATAAGTCATAATAACAATTTGCATTTTTTTTTTATTTGTTTTAATTTGAAAGATACAAGTAGAAATGTGTTTTCAATGTACTGGAAAATATTAAAAATATAAAAATATCGTTTGATTGTTAGATATTTTTATTGAATACCATTTAGATTTTATAAAGGAAAATAAACTGGGGCCCTGAAAAGTTTAAAAAGGTGGTTGTAATTGTAACTAATAAAAAGGTGGTTGTAGCAACTCTCATTAGCTCCCACAGTGACTTTTTATTTTCTTTGCACCCGATTACCCGAGCCCTGGTTATTAGTCATCATCAGCCTGTATCAGTCCACTGCTGGACATAGGCCTCTCCCATGGCACGCCACTCAGCTCGGTCTTCAGCCGTTCTCATCCAATTTCTACCCGCTTTCTTACGGATATCTATGTCCCACCTGATTTCAGGAAGTCCTACACTATGTTTTCCTTGCGGTATCTACACTAGAACATACGTAGTCATAATAATATACAAGGTGTTAATTTAATTGCGTGGGTGTTTCAGTAATGTTAAAGGAGCCCATAAAAAAATATATTTAAAAAAAACTGTATTTATTATTATTCCAAGAGCTGCGTCTGGCTCTCGCGCTATAACTGAGCCCGCGCGAGTCGCTATCACTGGGCGGGATTGGTTATAGCTCGAGGGCTAGACGCAGCTGTTGGAATAATTATAAATACCTAGATACCGACTTTTGTTTTTTTTTCTTTTGAGTTGAATTTTTATTTTTATTTTTTACAGGCTCCTTTTACGTTACTGAAACACCTTCTAACTACGCTATGGCACGCAATCAAAATTAACACCCGGTATAAAGCTGAAAATTCAAAGTTGGATCGGCCCTTGATGGCACTACTGTACTGTAATGCCACAGAGTAATAATAATACTATACTCCATTTTTTTAACGTTGCGTTATCGATACCAACTTGTTTTGCGGCCCATAAACAGCTATTTCCTTGCAACTTAGCAGAGGTTCAAATTTCGGAACCGCAGACAACTAACCTTGTTACAAACATATGTTTAGCGGTTGACTTTCTTTTCTTTAAAATTGTAATGAAAAAGCAGAACATGTTTGTATCGATAACGCAACGTTAAAAATACGGAGTATAACGTACAAGTAATGCTAATGATGGGTCTTCTGCTTGACCGCAGGGCACGGTGATAATAATCGCGAACCACGGCGACCGCATCGACATCCCGTCGGGCGCCGTGCTCGAGAACAAGATCGTCTCCGGGAACCTGCGGATCCTCGATCACTAGGTATTACATAAATACATACATTTAAGGGTCGTATTTATAGTCAGCTCTCAAGAGTGACAGCGAGTTTGAGTTTGTATCAGAAATGTCATTTCAGTACAAAACGACCTGCCAAACTTAATATTGCTCTCAAACTTGAGATCGCTTTATAAATATGAGACGTGGTTAGCCTTTATCCCTAATGGGGTAGGCAGAGCGAAAACGACCCAACTAAACAAAGGTCGTTCCGCCACGTCTGACAAGTTTTGAGGGTTATTCCAGATAGATAATTATGTATATTGCAATAGTGACGGGTTGTCAGCCCATCGCCTAAATTACAATACTGATACCCTCGAATCCCTTAGCTGATTTTTACAGCATGCTGCAGCTGGCACATTCTATGTTT